>NADL03000814.1:0-237077 GCA_002205965.3 Kappaphycus alvarezii | reverse complement strand
GGTAAATATCTAGGTGCCTATACCCATGCCAGCCATCCATCGGCCAGGGGTGGGAATTTGATGTGGCCTTATATAGACCTTTCAGAGCTACTTGTCGTATCACCCACAACCTGGAACTGTACTGACATCTACTATGACAGCGTGTCCTAAAATGAAAAAATCAGCCGACGAATTTGCCACACTCACCCAAATTAAAAATATCTTGCAAATTCAAAAACTGTAAAATATCTTCCCAATCCGATACTGTATACAATCATGGTCCTCATCTAGATTTTTTCGTGCGCGAATTTGCGCACATCACGCCCTCTCGCTCAAGACGAACGTCCCGACTCGTCACTGCTCTTCTTCTGCTTCCGTTAGTGTTCGCTGTCTTATTGATAAAATGTATGGTCTCTCAAACGGGTACGGATGCAACTGATTACCAATATGATGCTCTAAAAAGTAGGTTCGCATTACTGGTACCTCACTTTGTAGCATAGCCTCATATATTGGTTTGATCACATCGAGGTGGGGTTGAATACATTCTTCTTCCGTGACTCTTCCGAATCTTCCAAGAGTGAAAAAATATATGTGATATGCAAACTCTTCTGGAAGATGCCGGAGGAATGGATGTCGATAAGAAAAGAAGACGCGCATCATCAAGAACGAATCTTCGTAAGATAAGTGCGGTCCATGTAGCGCCCTAAAACATAAACAGATGCTTATCATGAAATAAGAAATGACCTGCGCATCGTTCGCATCCTCGGAGATATTGCGCAGCCAAAAGATAATCTTCTTCTTCCGACTGTATGCTGTGCATGGTTGTGAAGCAGAGCTAGAGATGAAGTTGTGGTGGACGGTCCCGATGAATGGCCGCGACCAGCTCCTGACGTACTGGGACCTGCACGAGGTCCTCTCGGGGGACGACCGGAACCTCTTCTGGGCGGGTTGTTGTCTCCTGAAGGTCCTCCTCTGGTCATCATCACTGCTTCAGGAGGATCCTCGCCGCCTCCAACGTTCCCAATTTGTGGCGGAGAAACGTAAGGTTCCCATAGAGGATACGGGACCAGCCTGTATTCCATATCCGGGGGTAAGGCGTAACCTCTCAGTCGCACGTCTTGGTTGTTCTTGAGAAATACGTAAATTGGACGGATAATATTCAGATACGTTTGCGACAAGTCTCCAGCAGCTACCATTCCATATCTTCCTATAGAGTAATGATATATTACCTCCACAAACTCTGGACCTGCTTCCGTGAACCTTCCGTTTTGGAATGAAAATAGAACTCTTATTAATAGTCGGAAATCTTCTTGAGGTAGCAATGGTCCGTTCAACGTACGAAAACATAGGCATATATTAATGTAGAAATGGATGATTACGTGGAGTTCGTAGTAGTCCCGCGTAACCGAGATGATCCATTCCCAGGCCCTTTTTCCTCCCATAGGAATCATTCTATAGTTAAAGATGAGTATGCCCCGTGGTTGCGCATAGTCCTGTGTGAGAAGGAATTCTTCAGGCCTCTGATGGTAAGGGACCAGACGACGTGCATGGATGGCCCTCCTTGATCTCTTCCCTGAGCTTGAACAGAGCTGATAGTGCGGGTGTCTTTCCTCCGTGACGATGCAAGGGTTCGAGTACTTGGTTTGGAAGGCCGGCCACTTCACAGCCTGCTGCATTGCTTTCCATGTACTACAAGTACTTTAGAGCCAACTGAAAAGGTTCTGACTGCAGGTTCTGCATCCTTATTTCTTGTCTGTGTTAGCGCGCGGTGTGATCTCCAGCCTTCGGTGGCCAGTAGTTCAACTTCCCTACTCTCTTCATCGATAATATTTGTTTCCATGTCTCTCTTAACATTCTAGGAGCCCTTCCGTACATTAGCTCGAATGGTGAGCGTCCATTTCTTCCTCTTCTTCGACGGTAGCCGTATAACACTTTTGGTAAGGCATCTTCCCACTGGATTTCATTCTCCAACATAGTTTTCGATATTGCTCGTTTGATGGTTCCAACCATCCTCTCCGCTTTCCCGTTGGACATAGGAGCGTATGCGAGAACGGTCTTCAGCTGAATCCTTTCTCTTCCAAAAAACCAAGCAGTGAAGTTGCAGTAAAAAAGGGCGTTATCCGAGATGATCCTTTTTGGAAGACCAAACGGTTCAATTATTTCTTTTTCGATGAATCTCAGTACCACCTCAGCATTTGCCTCCTCGACTGCAACTGCTATTGGCCATCCAGTAAGATGTTCCACCCCTATAAGGAGATATTTGTTTCCGGAAGAAGTTTCCTTGAACGGGCCGCGAAGTCAATTGAGAAGGTTTCAAAGAGACCGGAAACTGGAAAACTTAGAGTTGTCTTATACTTCCGTATTGGAGTGAATTTTTGGCAGTTGTCGCAGCTTTTCACGAAGTTATAGACGTCCTTATGGATACCGGGCCACCAGAATCTCTCAGTTACGAATTTTTTGGTTGTTTCGAGATCCCAATGCCCTAGCTCATCATGGAAAGTCCTCAAGATCTTCATTCTTTCTTTCAAAGGGGCCACTAGTCGGGACCGGCTTTAGTGTGCCGGAAAAGTTTCCCATTCCACAATGTAAAAGCCTTTTGATTCCTGCGTACCCAATTTCGGTGTTCAAGATCAACCTTTCTCATTTCTAGTCCATCGAGGAATTTGATCAGTCCGTGAATATTAGCTTCGTACTCGTTATCGTTCGGCAACTGCAACTCGGCGACTCCGACGATGTCCTCCGAAGCTTTTTCATTTGGAATCAGTGCGTCCCTCAAGCGGGATAGGTAATCGGCAGGCTGATTATTGCGTCCGGGTCTATACACAATTTCAAACCGATATTCTGCGAAAATGTCGAGCCATCGGGCCAAGCGGTGATGTACATCCTTCTTTTGGAATGCTGTTTTAAGTGCCTGGTGATCAGTTATCAAGACAAATTTCTCGAGTGATAAAAGGTATACGCGAAACTTTTTCAGCGCGAAGACGACAGCTAGCGCTTCTTTCTCGCAGACTGAGTATCTCTTTTCCGCGTCATTCAGAGTTCGGCTTGCGAATTGAACAGGGTGTAGTCTTCCGTTTTCATCTTTTTGGGACAAAACGGCACCCAAAGACCGTTCTGAGGCATCTGTCTCCACAACGAATGGTCTCTTGAAATCTGGGTACATGAGAACTGGGGGGACACATAGCTTATCTTTAAGCTCCTGAAATGCAGTTTCCATTTCCTTGTTCCAGTAAAATTTTCCGTTCTTCGTAGTGCTGGCATGTAACGGTGCTGCAGTCTTGGCGAAATCTTTGATAAATCTTCTGTAATATGAGGCCAGTCCTAAGAAGCTTCGGACCTCCGTCTTTGAAGCGGGCCTTGGTGCCAACTCGATTTTTTTCGTTTTCTCTGGATCCACTCTAATTCCCTCTTGGTCGACGATATGACCGAGTAATTGGATAGAAGTTTTCGCAAAGAAGCATTTGCTCAACTTAATTTTCAAGCTATACTCCGATATCCTCTCCACAACTGTATTGACGTGCGAGATGTGCTGATCCAATGTTTCTGAGAATATGACGACATCATCGATATAGACTCTTGCGAATGGAAGTCCTTTCAAAACCTCGTTCATCATTCTTTGGAATGTAGCTGGTGCATTCATGAGACCAAAAGGCATCACTTCGAACCTGAACGTACCGGCTTTGCTGGTAAAGGTTGTTTTTTCCTTACATTTTTCATCCAATGGAATCTGCCAATAGCCAGTGTAAAGGTCAATTGAGGTGAAATATCTCCCGTCCTTCAGGTCCTCGAGGATCTCCTCCATGTTCGGAATCGGAAATCGATCGGGTATCATTCTCTGGTTCAGTTGTCGGTAATCGACGCAAAAACGCAGCTTTCCATCCTTCTTTGGTGCGACCACAACTGGAAACGACCATGGGGATGAAACTGGTCGAATAATATCATTTTTCAGCATACTTGTAACATTTTCTGAGATAAATTGGTCATATTTTGGCGGTTGACGTCTAGGCTTGTGGTAAATCGGTTGAGTGTCGGTAAGTTCGAACGAGTGAGTAACCGGTACACTTGCTTGTCTCAAATCTGAAACGCTCCATGCAATTACTTCGGAAGATGTTAACATGTCGGATATTTTCAGTGAGGCGGGGGCGGGAAGGTGCTGCACTTTTCCTTGGATTTCTGCCATTTGGCGCCCTTTTTCTTCTTGATCCTCAACCTCAATATTTTGAAGGACCTCTTCCGTCGTGCTCACATCTTCATATATGGAATTCGCCGTATTCTTATTTTCTTGCAAAGGTAATCTTCTTTCATGCTCCGAATTCTGTCCTTTGATTCGATATCATCGCAAAAAGAAACACATTCGGGTTTCAAACTTATCCTAGAATCCCAGTCGTCATCTGTTTCAAACCCGGAATCATAATCGTCCCATGCCATGTTCATTAACCCCCGAGGGTACCCTTTTCCACTTCCGAAAGTGTTAGTTGGTTCCGAATCTTCGCTGTCATAGCTAGAAGTGAAATCTTCACTGTCCGTTTCTTTTAAATCTTCAGGATGCGTGCTTTTGTCGAAATCCAGGGGCATCTTCACGGTTCTGCCGTCAATATTAACTGAAACCATTTGGTTGCCCAAGTCAATGCATGTCCCTAGTCTTTCCATGGTAGGGCAGCCAATGATTGCATCGAAAGGGAGATCCGGCATGACAAGAAAGTCTACATCACTTTAGATTCCCCAAAGAACACGGAAACCTTGTCAACAGTGCCCATGCATTTTGAGACGGTTCCATCCGCTACAGTTATTTTTCGAGTCGTTGGAGTAATTTCGAGACCTAGATCTGTCACCAAAGTTTCTGAAATGAGGTTTGGAACAGCACCCGAATCGAAGAGAGCTTGGGTTTTCATACCCAATACTTTGACTGGTACCAGCTTAAGACGTCTTGGTGCTGTCGAGGCCGATTGAAGAAACAGTTTCTTACCCTTAGCGGACTTATTAGACCTGATAATTTTTTTGAGTTCTTTTCTCGCATCCTCTGCGTCGCCCCTCAAAAGTTGACCAAACGTTATCCCAGTTGGGGCCGATGCAAGCTCAGCCACCAAATTGTACCTCTTCACATACTCTAGTACGTCCTTAGAGATACTCTTAACTTTCTTACTCTTTTTCGCCTTCTTGGCCGGAGTGACTCCCACTCCTGGAACAACTTGATCAGACCTCTTGGTTCGAGGAGGTACAGGTGCTGGGATATGCTCCAGCATTCCATACTCTAGCCTAGGTTTCTTCGATAAAATGTTCCCTTCCCCATCCCTTTTTGTCACATTGACTTGACTAATCTCTTCAGCGATGGATACGTTACCGGCATCCGTCAACCTTTGATCCCTTCTATTTTGTAAGATTTTCACCTCTGGTCCTGACTCACTCCTCGCTTCCGATAAATTTGCTCTTCTGTTGTCTTTAGACCAGCAGTTACTTTCATGATGCCCATATCGACCGCACTTTGCACAACGAGTGTTTCTATGTGGATTATCAGGACACCTGTTTGCAAAGTGTCCAGGCTTGTGACAGTAAGAACAGACTTCTGCGGCCTTAGGGGCCCCAGACTGGTTCTTCTTAATGGTAAGAGTAAGGCTTTCCAACTGCGAGGTTATCATGTCAAGTCGATTATCGAATCGGGTTTCCAACCTTTCTTCCAAGTTTTTGACATCGCTCCTGACAGATTCTAATGCCGCTGCACTAGTAGCCGGCCTTTGATAATTCTTTTCAGGATGTACGATAGACATCGATGTGCGGGTTTCCCTCGGTACCTCACTCAGTGACTGAAACGTCTCCGAATTTTTGACAAATTCTACTATGGTACCCTTCAGTTCATCAAAAGTGTGAGGGCCCTTGATAAGGAGGAAATCGGAGAGCCGCTTATCCCCCATAGCCGCCTTACGCAGCATTCCGTACTTGGCTTGGGCGTTGAACCCAGCCTTTTCATAAAGATCACACAAGTACACCAATGAGCTTAACAAATCGTCGAAGTTGAGCCGGGCCTCTATGGCAGTACGAATCATCTCATCTGGTTCTACCTCCTTAGCATACTCTTTCACAAGCCACTCACATACCTCACCGAAGTTACGCCCATTCCCGTTAAGAGACCACCCGTCGATAAACTTGGACTTATATTTGTGCTTTGCGTCACCATGAAGATAGGCGAAGATACTTGCCGCCTTCTCTTCATCGCCCTTCTCTCGCATCACAACGTTGACATATGTGTAAAGAAACTCCTCAACGTCT
The DNA here is from genome assembly GCA_002205965.3 of Kappaphycus alvarezii. Classification (NCBI taxonomy): domain Eukaryota; phylum Rhodophyta; class Florideophyceae; order Gigartinales; family Solieriaceae; genus Kappaphycus; species Kappaphycus alvarezii. Next base: position 230,834 of record NADL03000814.1, on the reverse strand, counting down.
TCAGTCTTGCCGCCTGTGAACGTTATACGAGCAGCGTTGAGATCCATGATTACAGAAAAGAAATCCCCCGAAGTGTTCCTTACTACTGCTCAACTCGAATACCTCGGGTGCAACCCCCTCCACAAGAGTACCAAATGATAGGGATAAATCGGCGGGGAAGAGATCCTCAGAACCGATTACCCTGAGAAGGAGGTGTTGCGAGCGACAAAAGTGCTGCCGTGGTATTGTTGAACGAACAAAAGGGAGTGTATATAGAAGAGAGTTGAGGAAGCTACAAGCAAGTATAAAAGGGGCAGAGTCTACCACTGACGCTCTGCGACCAGCGTAAGAAAAAGTGTTCTTGGGTCTGAAGTTGACTCTCAACTTCCTACTACTCGGGACTTGGCTTGAAGTTGTCTGCCAACTTGCTTCACCTCCACTAAAGGAAGCAGTTTACTCGGCTTATATAGACTTTTGGCTACCCCAAAAGTCTCCAACAAACATACTTATAACCATAAAATGTATTCACGGTAATCGTGTGAACCAGAGAGACTATTAGAAGATATTTCCTCAAGGTAAATATCTAGGTGCCATACCCATGCCAGCCATCCATCGGCCAGGGGTGGGAATTGATGTGGCCATTATATAGACCTTTCAGAGCTACTTGTCGTATCACCCACAACCTGGAACTGTACTGACATCTACTATGACAGCGTGTCCTAAAATGAAAAAAATCAGCCGACGAATTTGCCACACTCACCCAAATTAAAAATATCTTGCAAATTCAAAAACTGTAAAAATATCTTCCCAATTCCGATACTGTATACAATCATGGTCCTCATCTAGATTTTTTCGTGCGCGAATTTGCGCACATCAGATTTCATGCAATCCGATTCCCTCTCCGGCAACAGTGTCGATGACAAAATGAGCACTCCGTCAGCTGCTGCTTCAGTACGGCATCACTCTTTGTTTATTTGCCCTAAATTTATTGCCACCATAGCGGGCGTGTGCTCCTTCCGTCTCCACCATCCCCTTGCCATTCCCAGTTTCCAGGTTTACAAATCTCGGACACACCCGAATATCATGTATGTTTCAATAGCAAAAGGAGCAAAAGTCTTGTCTCCTTGTTTCACATCCCACATGACGTTACTGCAAGTATCCAACTTTCAAAATTTCCTGCCACTCTCACAACGAGGCGGCAACAAGTAGGATACCGTGCGTGTGGCCCCGTCAGGAGGCGCTCACCCTGCTCTTGTCGACACAACATTCGTTTTTCGATTGTCCAACGTTTCGTCGCAGAAAACAACGGGCGGAGATAAGGCACACGGCTTCATTGAGCGACAACCTGAAATGGTGCCCTGTTGCTTCCCTTGTCTACAGCAGAGTTTGCTTTAGCTTTACTTGAGCATGCATTGCCCCAAGTCCTTGTTACTCAACCTTGTATTGCTTTCCTCCAGCCGTCTGCAACACACTGCGGTCGCAAAAGCCCTCATTCCACTGTCAATAGTATAAAATTCAAACTATGTTTCAGGTACAGTACGCACCCGGCGCCAATATCGCTTCCGTACCAACGACCCGCTTGATTTTCTCCATCTTTCCATTGAACCTCAACACAAGTAATCCTTTCTTTCTGTGCATGCAATTTGGAAACAAGTCAGGGAGAATCAGCACACGCACCGTTTTCATTCGATGTGTTCAATCCCAGATAAACTTTTATTGTGCTCTCTTCATTTTAAGATCACTTTTTAATCCCCACTGCTACAAGTGTCAGACGACGATGTAAACGACCCCATCATTCCCCCCTTTTGAAAAGACACAGACCTGTCCCCCCTCGTCTCGGAAAATACTCGTCTTACATCTAAATCAGTAAAGCACCCCAGATCCCCCCCCCTTTGAAAAGGTCGCCACCACTCTCAACATGAAAAGATCAAATATGGGCCACGTCTCAAGTTTGACTACCAAACTGTAGAAGCGTTCCCCGCTGCACACCCTTTTTATGAGTTCTTCAACGTAGATATTTCAAGTGAGGCTTTTGACAGGTATACTGTACCCGAGACGTCTGTCTAGTCGCGAGGACACTGTACATCGACTTGTTGCATTCGTGGGCACACTGTTATACCCGACAACTCACGTACTTGTCGACAAGGCAAGGAATCAACGGTAATGGAGAGGTCTGGAAAGGTTGGACACGTTTGATGCAAATGCACGCTAGAGCAGCTATCATGTCCAATGCTGTCTGCTTCATGGCTGGACTTTAGGTGGACTTTCAGGGGCGTGGCTTCTCCCATATTTATGTGTCCGAATGCCCTTTTGAGTCGGGTTTAGTTGTCTGGATTACTCTGCGATAGAGTCGAATACATCATCCAAGAATAAAACACCCAAACCTTTCCCCCATAGTAATTCACGTGCCTAATCGAACATGTCATCTGCGGTATGGAGAAAATCTAATAATCTTACACCAACTCGTCCGTGTCCGTCAACTTTCAGCTAACATTTCTAGGCATGAAATACCTAGAGCATCCGTACGACTCCCTCTTTTGGTCAAATAATAACCGCATCACCGAAAAGCCAACATATTACACCAACTTGCTAGTCGCAAAGGGCTTAAACGGTGCAGTTCAGGCAGCCTGCCGCCGCTGCTCTTCATAGACGGTCCCATTGGGAATAATTGTCGTTATTCGCCCGGTTTAGTTTAGTTTAGTTTAGTTTAGTTTCACCGAGTAGTGTGAAAAATTATTAACGTTTATCGGCTTCCACCAAAGTAGATGTAGAGCATTAGAATAAATGGTTCCCAAACAGATAATTCCAATTGAGCAAATCATGAAATGCCTGAAATAGGAGTTGAAAATAGTAACGAATAGAAAAGCTATTTTAATAATAGCCAATCGATAGGTACAGCTCGATCGCCCGAAGATGTGCTAGATACTCCCAACAACATACGACTATTCATACAGAATTGCAAGGAAGATCTAACACCGGAATTTTCTCTTAACAGCAAAACAATTTTTGTAACCGTCATTTAGATGGCAGTAATTTTTCAAGTATATTTAGGTAGGAATTAATCCAGATAATTGTTTCTGACTGCATAATGTCAGTAATTACAGTCTTTTGCGTATTAAACTCAACCTGAAGACTTCAAAACTTTTTCTGTATAGTCAGGACGTGCGCAGTCCCTGGTAGATACTGAATGCATTAAAGTTATTTCTTCTTACAGAATAAAGTAGAAAGAAGGGAAGTTGTGAGAATATGTAAACTTATCTTTTGATGACTAATAATAAATATGAATATTGGGTTACAACTAAAATTTTTCCGCCACTTAGCACGACTATAGGAAAAAAGTATAAACTTGAAATATTTGCTCGGTTGTGTTGGGAAGTCAAAGAATCGGCAAGTTGAGGCAATTTATTGGCTTTTGATAGTTTAACGTTGTTTTTACTCTCATTCATATACACTTTTCAGCGTTAACATCTTTCTATACTCCATTCTAATGGTATCTATTCAAGGTCATTTTATACATTCTTTGCTTCCTTTACCTATATTGATATCTAATTGGTATCCTCGCTTGTTCTATCCGCTTTCGTCTCATTTCACTATTATTGGACAAAATTGTAACCCTGCATATTTTCAGCGAGCAATTTATTTTTAAAGTGAATTATTCTTTCCCGCGAATATTTTACTCCGTTACCTCCGTCAAATCGTCAAAAATAGCTTATGACTGCGGAGATCCATAGTAAATAGGAATAATCTGATGTATATGTTTTTACTTTCGCTTTAGATGCTAGTCGGGGTACTATTTTGCTCTTCATGAAAAAGAATTCCCTCTAAAAGCTCAATACTTTTCGCGTCCTCCAATATCGACCTCTTGCTCTCCTAATATTTTCTTTCTGTCAACTTTTTACTATCTATCAAAGCAGCTCAAGGCACTTGCCTGTTTTTATTGCTTTACGTAATAATCTTTTTCCACTCTGATTCCGAAAATACCAATAACGCTTCCCAAACCTTTCCCTTCTGCCAGCAATTAGAAGGGAGGCCAGCAAGCAAACATCAATAGAAAATATCCGGTAAATCGAATGAAGTATTGGCTAATTCGTTTTGTTGATAGTCACAGGGTCACGGTGGCGCAGACCCGGTTCTATTTTCTCCTTTCCTTCTCTCCAAACTCCGTTTAGATTCCCCCCGCTAGAGGTGTCAGACGGCAAAGTAAACTACCCCATCATTCCCCCCTTTTATTGATAATCTTCTATTAATGTCTCTCTTGTTTTATTTCGCCCAGGACTTGCTGTGGCGACTGCCTTATTCTGTTATTAATAGTCACTCAACTAAAAGTGTAACTACCCGGCTACTACTGTAATTTTTAGTGCGATGGGTACAGTAGACTCCGCAGATATTACAGTGTACAGTACATAGGAAATGGGAAGAAACTTTACTTCATTGAGTATCAAAACAAAAACAAAAACAGAGGTCTCGTTAGAATCCGGTACGGAACCCTGGTTCTCTTGAGAATCCGTCTACCTTACCGTTCAAAAGTATTCCCTTACAATTTCCGTGCACCTCTAGCCGCGTCTCGTGTGTCTCAATTTCAGTTCCATTCTTCATACTTCGGAGGAGGGCTTGACAAATTTACTTTATTTCAGTTCCTACAGCCATAAAGACTGACTCAAATGAATCGAGAAAATATCGCAGGCTCTCTAGACTAGAGGGGGTGGAGATTTGGGTAGCTTAATATTTCGAGAGAGTAATGTAATATCCTAAAGTGAGGCCACATGTTCCATCAGGAGTTGAGGCGAGTGGGTGTAAGTTTGCACAGAGTATACTGCACTAGTGTGATTTTTTAACCTGTTAACATAGTCTTGAGTTGTAAACGGACTTGTTGATAGTGACTAAATGGTGTCTTTTCTGCCATGAAAGAGTATACTTTTCATAAACGAAGAGACAAAACTTGATCTAATTTGACCTATCGTTACAACTGCAACCACGACAACGCTCACCAGATTGAACTTGACCTCTTCGCCGTTCAAGCAATGGAAACGTTTGCGAGTTCCTTGACGACGGAGAACGCCGCTGGATGCCATCCTCCAAGCGTTGAGATGGGAACAGGAACCAGCCTGTTTCTCCCAGGCAGCTCAGCAAGGAACCCTTGGTATTTCCGCTGCTTCTCTGCGTGAGCTGCGTTGAGACTTGTGAGTGGGTTGAAAGCCCATGTAAAGACTTGCTGAGACGGCATATAGTCAAATGTAGTTTTCCTTCTTTCTGGCCTTTCGCTATTCATCTAGTTAGGACAATTGGAAAACCGCCAAAATACAACCATATTGGTAAAAGATTCCGATCCGCCGTCAAAAATACCAAACCACCCAACAGTTTCACAGGTCACTACTGCTTCATGATGCACGTCTTATGGAAGGCCCTCAGCCTGTTCTCTAGGTCGCCTCACAGCTCAATTTGTACAGACACACGCAGTGAAACGGCTGTACTATTTTCAGGCTTGTCTGTTACTTCAAACTTTTACGTCAAGCCGGGGTCTGATTACTTGCTTGTATTATATCGCTGTTAATAACCTTTTACCGTATTATTTCAGCTGATGGTTTCAGTCGGAGCATGAAATAATAGTTTTCTCTGGGCCATTGGCTGATTTAAATCACAATCTGTTCAATAGTAACAGGAGGTAAAGCTTCCAAACGAAGCTTGAAGCCCATTGCTAATAGCTCACAGCCTGAAACTTTGTGTGGTACCATAGCTTTGCCTGAAAGGAGCTTCAAGCTTGTATAGAACGGTTTTCACTTGAAAATTCTCCAGTTTTAGCAATGTCCCGAACTCCTAGGTCAACTAAAACACTGCAAAGCTTCATCAAAGTTTCGCGGCTCTCGGCGCCCTCCCGTGCAACATGTCGCCAAGTTCGGGCGCCGCCTCTTGCGCCTGTAGAGCCCGTTTACCTTACAGATTGATTTACCGCGACCGCTGCCGTCTCGCTGCACCGTTCTCGTCGATATCGGTTTCGACAGTATGGCGTGGAGGGATAGCATTGCGTTTCGAACGGTGCTGTAAGGCAGCGCCTTAAGGTTTCCGTCATGGAGTGCAGTTCATTGCCGTCGTATCCTCCTGTATGTTCCGTTCTTAGTGGCGAAGGATCCTGTTTTCCAGGCCTTGGACGCTCTGTTCTGCTAGCTACTTTCGATGGAATTTTTCTGGCTGTCCTTTCCTTTTAGTTGTTCTTCCTATTCCTCACAGTAACCAAGACCAACAGACCTGATGTCAACTCTCCTTGTCTACCTAAACCCTTTCACAAGTCACCTTTTTAGCCGTCCTGCATCCCTAATCAATAACGCACCCCAATCCCCCTCCTTTTAGGGAGCGTATTTCCTCATCTATTACAGTGTCGGTATACCTTTTTGAGTCGATTTTGGTTGTCTGGAAACCTTATGACGGATCGAATATATCTTCCAAAAGTAAAACATCGAAACCTTTCCCCCACTCACATTCAACCCGAAGGCGTCTATAGGTGGGGTTAACTGGACGCGCGGTTGAGGTAATTAAGAGCACGGGGATCGTCACCGATCTTTCTTTACAGGCTGAACACCGTAACGTGCTGGAGTAGTGGATAAATTAGCAATAGTGGTGAATGACTGCTCTTTTCTTTTTGTATGCGAATTGTTGTTTAAGATAGTTCAGTCAGCTCGAGAAATCAGCCGACATATCTCTCGCAGTTAAAATACCCCGTTGAATACCACCTGAAACAAGATTCGGAAACCGAGTTTCCTCCATTAGTCTTGGGAGCGATATGAATCCGAGGCGTGCTATTGGCCCTCAGCTGACCAGAAGCGTTAGCCGAAAGTGACATCCATCTTGTCAGCACGATTTTGTTAATCATGAGGAAAGAAAGTTAATAATCCAATGCGGCCGATTGAAGATTGACGTGCTGACTTTGTAGCGAAAAGCAGCAAGTATTATCAGTAGTAATTAGCACCCTATAGGCTAAATCAATGTGTTGATATCAAGTGTCATCCCAATTGGGTCAGAATGCGGACTACTCCAAGTAGTCTGTATTCTGAACCCAGTCGAGAAAACTAAAGCTCGCCAATGCAGTGATTTCCAATCCTTCTTTTGCACCTTGTCCAATGTTACCCACCACTCTTGTACTTTGCTCATTTTCTTCAAACTCCACTTCTTTCATAGTACCGAGCTCCGACACTACCTCATCCTCCACATCATCCCTCTCAGCCCTGCGCCTAACATTTGACCAATCGATTCCCTTCAGCCATTGATGCCTCTTGACCTGATCCAAGTCCATCCTGTCTCTAACGTTCCTTCTCAACATTCCCTCTATCAAATCCCTCAATTCCTCCCCGATCCACCCCGGAAACTTCAACTCTCCATCCCGAATCGAAACGGCCATTTTAGCTGTATCTCCCCCACCGTTGACTCCACCAAACGGATACCGTCCCACGACCATCACATAAAGAGTTACCCCTAGCCCCCAAATATCTGCCTCCACTCCATAACCTTCCCCCCGCCGCTTACTTTCATCTCCAACATCTCCGGGGCCATGTATCGCCTCGTGCCCACAAACGACTTGGCCTTCCCTACCAATCTAGGGTTGCTCTCCTCTTCATCCTCCTCACTCCACTCCTCGCTCGAAACTTCACTTCCAATATACTCAAGCCTCATCTTCTTCGCAACTCCAAAATCTGCCACTTTAACATGCCCAGTCTTTGTAACCAAAACATTACCTGGCTTCATATCCCGATATAAATACCCCATTCGATGAATCTCCTCCAGACCCAAAACAATCTCCGCAAACAGCTTTCGAGCCACCCCTTGCGACAAGCGTCCCCTCCTGCTATTCACAAGCACCCGTCTCAAAGCTCCATACTCAGCCAGCTCTGTAACAAAACATAAATGAGTTGCAGTCTCAAAGCAGTCTGCCAACCCGACCACAAAAGGCGAGCATCTCCTAGCAGCATCGGACAACACAGCACGTTCCAAGAGCACAGACTCAAGGTCCGAGGCCAAGGCGCAGGCATCACTCTTGGGCAATGTTTTCATGGCAAAGAGGGCCCCATCGTTCTTACGACGAGTCAAATACACAGATGCGGAGGCACCGCGGCCGATTTCAGGACCCAGGTCATAGTCGGCCAATCCGCGGGAGGTGTGTTGCAGGACGGCTTTTGCGGCGCGAAGAAAGGAGTCGCGGATGGCGGAGGAGGGGAAGGAGAGACGGGTGGCGGAGAGTTTGACCTGGTTTTTGGAGACGGGGAAGGGAGGGGAGGATGGGTTGAGATAGAGGAGTTTGGATTTTGTGAGTTTGGAGGGTTTGGAGAGGATGATGAGGGGGCCGTGTAGGGAGAGGTGGCGTGATTGGTAGAGGGGGAGGAGGTGGACTGGGCAGGAGAAGGTGGCGGGGGAGGGGGCAGGAGGGGGTGGGTTTGAAGGTGTTTGGGGGTCATTGTTGAGTTGATGGGTTGGAGTGGGGGAGGGGTTGGGGGCCGATTGGCTGGAGAGGCAGGATGGGGAGGTTTTATGCAGGGCGTGTGGAAGAGGGGAGGAGTGAAGAGGAGGGAACGGCAGAAGGGAATGCCCGCGTGGCGGCACAGGAGTTGGAGCTTGAAGAAGCAGATGGATGTGATTTGTGATGTGTCGGCGTTGGATTGGTAGGAGTGGAGTGTGGAAGGGTGCCATTGGTGGCTTGTAGTGAGAAATTGTAATGATTTGGATTTAGATATTGTGAAAGGCGGTTCTGACGGTATTTGGGTAAAGAGGACGTTGGTGTTGAACATAATGTGGACGGTGAGAAATCAACAAGCTGGAAAGAGTACGTTCTTGTCATGGAGTTGTATCAGTCAGTATGCAGATAATATATTATCAATATCCAATTCATTGCAGTGTTACACCCTCTCAAGTCCAATATATCCTAAATATCCTGCGCGTTACTACCATTGATGAGTTTATGCAGCACAGCTTTTATCAAATCTTATTGGAAGTGAGCCGTTCTGAATATCGATGGATGCAGTGATTCTCTGAAAATGGAGAAAGAGATTTCTGAAATTGAAAGGAAAGAGATGATTGGATGTTCGTTGGAGTAATAGCAGTTTCTCTCCACATGGATCGTTTACCGTGGAACAGATTTATGTAGACCACATTTCTTTTTGCTCAGTTGTGGACGTCACTGAACAAAAAAGATTACGACAACTTTTGCAATAAAAAACATACAGAACAAAGAAATAAAGCCAAGCAGATGTATAGGGTCACCACGATGGTTGCCGCCTGAGGGCATCGCATGACATGGTAATGCCTATTGCAAGTGAATCACCGACCGCGAGATAGTGCGACTCGACGAGTGCATCAGTGCTGTAAACTTTTGGCATATTCGCTGTATCATTCACCCGATCTGCAACGGCGAATGGTGCTTTCAAGTCCTGTCAAACTACACACCATTTGGGACATGATGCCACAATTACCACAATAAATAAAGTAAAACTGTCATGGTCTGATTAATTCCATCAAAGCATTCGCGGCATTTTACATCAAATTACCACCACTCAATGCCATTTCTACATTTACCACTTTTTATAATGTACACACGCTGTTTCCTGTACTAGCCTCAGGAGTGCTAGACTGACCATGGCCTGTCCTTTCCATGATCGGATGGTTAAGCCCTTCGACTTTCCATGAACTAAGATATTATAAATAATTAATTCCTAGACAGCAAAACACTTGCTGTTTTAGAGTCGAAATCGCTAGACATCAAAGCATGTTTATTATGCCTAATCCCCTAAGGAACACCTGGCTCATCTCGGGAAATAACCTTACTTTCCATACATGAAACTACCCAAACTTTCCCTCCTGTTTAAAACAATTTCAGAAACATGCAAACCTGCATACGTTGTAGAACCAGTGAGCCAATTGTGCACCACGAACTACATTTAATCTAAAAACATCAACTGGCTTCAATTGTTGTTTCTCCTTTACGCCGCTCTGACTTACTACTCTGCAGTACGTGCGGTTTTCTTGCGCCATTCGATCGCACAACTGGAAATGCCGGTGCGACGTTCACATTACAGCACTGATTTTTTTACATGGCAAAGGTCATTCCTTCTGCCTAGTACCGCACAAACAATATGCTTACGCATGGCAATTACGCAATTCAATGAAACTGAACCTCACTGTCCCAAAGATCCATCTTCGAATTCTTCCATCTAACCTGATTACGTACACAATCCTTGCACTGCTTTGCTCTTGCTCATAACAACAGAAACCATACTACTTACCCCAAACGCATTTCAAAGTCACGCTCGCCTCCTAACGCAAACAAAGCAAAGCAGCAAAAGATGTAATAGTGTGCAGGCCTACAATTTCTTCCCCTTTGATGCCAGCTTTTTTCCCTTCCATCCTTTAGGTAGCCTGATTTTTGGGCGCCATTTATTTGCAAAATCACTTAATCTTTCACGGGAAGAGTAGGGAGTGCGTTTACTGTGAGACTTGGGAGGGCTCAACGCTGGGGGTTATTTACTCTTTCCTCCTTCCTCTCTGCACACAGCCATCAGTGCCGCTGAGCAGTAAAGCACCCAACTATTAGCCCTTGCTGTTTCTGCCCTCTACTGCCCACTGCTTCCGCCAACCTGTAACTCACATGTCCTTTCCACAGACAGAATACCTCGCCTATATTTTATCTCCCTCGTCCAAGTCCAAGCGCATCATCACCTTTCTACATAGGAAGCAGAAGCTTTATGGCTCCCAAACCACCCATCCATTCGGCGGGAATTCTTTTCTCTTTCCTGGTCTCGTAATGATGTATTGTCCCAAGAACTTCATACCGAGTATTGTACGTAAAACTACTGTATGTAGCGTAATACAAGATCAGCAGCAATATGCTGCGCAAATTTTATTTATACTTCTTTGCAGCACTACTTAGAGGCTAGGGTGTAGATGCAAGCCGGCTGTGAAATATTGCACGTACTGTACAACTATATTTCCCGTCGGCCAATCCGCGACTGCTTCGTGTAGCACTGGAAACAGCTGGCCATGTCTTTCAAAAATTAAAATGCCCCAAACCCTTCCCCGAATGTGAAATGGATGTGTCATTGGTTGCAACAGACCATCATGACAATGCAATAAACCTCAGTGCAGAATCCATTCATATTTCGTTTGCGTCTTTTTAGAAAGATTAGAAGATTTAGACAAATAAGTAAACCGGAGCTATTCTACTGGCAACCCTGCTCGTCGAATGTAACTGTAGGAGTTCCACTTATTTCATTTTGTTCCAGGTTTGCAAAGATGTGATGAAATGGACCTTGTTGTGACTGCGAATAATATTATATTCTCCCATGAATTGCGGATACTTTCACCAGATAAGCTCAAAGAAAACAAGAGCGATTTCATCCGAGCAAAACTACTGCGAGTATCATCCTATTTTACGTAAATGTGTGGTCATTTCTCCACAACGCAAACAACGACGAAGTTTATGCGGGACTTCAAAGTTCAGGTGACCACTCCGAGTAACTCTGACGGACACGTTTTGCGGGAAATTGGGGAGGTGTTTGGCTGCTTTACCATTGCAATATTGGTTTCTGTGTAACTGTAGATACTCGGAAGCAATTGTGGTTGCCCGGAAAACTTTACCATAGATCAAATATATCTTCCAAAAGTAAAAACACCCAAAACTTTCCTTTCGAAAGCAAAGAATGGTATAGATGGGGCCACATACTGCTTCTCTTTTGAAAATCAACATTGGGCGCAAGGACGCCAAGAAATTTAGTTTCCAGCTCGTAGCCGTTAGAGCGATGGAGACATATGGTAAGGTCCGTACGGTACTTACTCAGAGGCACGCTGCCGAGGCCGTAATTTTCAACGCAGCCTGTCTGCTGGGGGGCCTTGAGCCGGCTTTTTAGGGTAATTTTGGAGGTATTACTGGGCATCCTGTAGGATATTCCGGGCCACACCCGACCCTATTTTTAAAATATTAAATCACCCACATTTTCCCCCGTTTCCAGCTCTGATAATTGTAAAAATACTACATAAAGGGGGTAGGCGGGATTGGGAAAGGTTTGGTTGTTTTACTCTTGGAAGATATTCGATATATCCTGAAGTCTTACTACAAGTGGTGCGAAGGTTGACAGTCATGTGAACTTGACTCAATTCTTACAGTTCACCAAATTTTCTGCGACAACACTGGGCTCCCATGTTTCTGTGAATATCCAATCCTACCAATTACGCCGAACTTGCGCCCTTTGAACTCCTTTGATTTTAATAGCCTCTAATGCAATGCCACTACATCTTTCTTTGTCTCCATAATAAAATCATTTTCACTCCATGATCATTGAAGCCCACGTCTGGATTGGTTTTCACCTACTGCACTCGTCAACGTGGGCAGGACTGTAGTAACTTTAGGTCTTGATTGCAATGACTGAATAGGAACATGAAGTTGGTTTGCTGCGACAGCAAACCAAGTAATAATAAGTTAAAATTCAAGGAAACTATGTGGTACAACGATGACTGAGTAAATATAGAGTTACAAAACTTACGAAACGTTCGCGAGACTACGGAAATCAGTGCTGAAGGAGAAACTGAAAATGCTCCAGATTTCAGAAAGGGGAGAATCCGGGATGCTTGTAACGACTGTACAGGCGCTCGGAACCCGAGCCGTGCAATGTTTGAAAGAGACATTCGGCTGCGCATTGGGCTCATTTTGGGAGTGTCACTTTCGTCGCAACATTCTCCGTTACACCAGCCCAGGGCCAGACATCAGGCATACTGTATTAGACAACAAAGCCGCAGTCGCATGCAGAAATAACACCAAGTTGAGGCTGAATTTCAATTTGCTAGGTTTTTTGGTACACCTAGATACGTATGCTCAGTTCTCGTTGACCTCGAGAGTGTAACGGCGGTAGGCTTAATATAGAGAGATAAGCAATGAGACGCGACATGACGTCTCAATCCGACTTTATGCGCGCTACCTATCGCAGCTGCACATTAAATCCGTGGTGCTTTGAGCCTGTTGAAAAGGTAATGGTTAAATTAAGTCGGTTACCTGCGAGTTGTGCAAAGGTTTGGAGATTTGTGAATTTGCGTTCAAACCATAATTCAGAATCTATACTACGAATAACGAAGCATTTCTACCAATTAAAAAGACCCTACGCTTCTCCGCGATCTCAGTTTGTGGGCTCAATTGTTACATTATTCCTTCGTACATAGAACGCGACATACCGTAGGGGAAGGTTTGGGTGTTTTACTCATGGAGGATATATTCAACGATATCCTACAGTACTTTAGAAAAACACAATCTACTCGAAAAGGTATTCCGACACAATAATGGGAGAGGCACTACATGTGAAAATTGACCAAATATTTTAATCTCTATCCCGGTGTCCTACAGTGATGCTGAATTGTGGAGCAATACTTTTATTGATGCCACAAATTATATTTATTGTCAATAATTTAGGAATAATTCTATCTATTTACACTGATACTATTTTACGCACTTGCAATAACCTCCGATGCCGCTTGTTTGCTGGCTGGCCTCCCTTCCACCTTCTGGTAGATTGGAGTGCCATCCACAGCTTTCGACGCATCGTACGGTTTCGCAATTGGCTTGACAATGATGCGATATCTACGCTTCGGTACAAATTTACTGGATACCAACCCACATATCTACCACAGTAAATTACCCCCCACTTTACACACAATATAGGTCCTGTCAATGGTTTCATTACAAGTACAGAGGACTCCCAACCTTTCCATTACTCACAGTAAGCCAACCCAGTTTACCTCCGTTCCGAGGGTATGTACAGTAAGTGGTGACCCTACTTACAGTAGTCCTAGTGTGCAATTGCTCTTAGCAGGAAAATTAAGTATACCAACCCATTCAAGTAAACCCAGTTTCCCCCCCTATTTTATGCTGAATTCAGTGTTAAATAATTTTTATGCCCTACAGTTGGGTTTTTGTATTATACAGACGTTTCCCCCCTATTTTATGCTGAATTCAGTGTTAAATAATTTTTATGTACTACAGTTGGGTTTTTGTATTATACAGACTATAATTATTGCATTTAGGTCGCCAACCAATTATTATCTGGATGATTGCTTACCTGGAAAATACTGCAATAATTATTGCTGAGCCTGAATCATGTCTACCAAAATTATTGCACGGCTTACCTGATTATGGTAGCAGGTTCACCCTGGTGTAGAGTATAAGTAGTCCTAGTTTGTTAGAATTATTTTTTACATACTCGGGTCATCGAAATATTCCCCTCAATCACCTATCATTAAAATTGGTTTTCTATTCATTATTCATTCTGTGTAAATAGGGGGTTAATGTACTGTGGTAGATATGTGGGTTGGTATCCAGTAAATTTGTACCGGAGCGTAGATATCGTATCATTATTCATTCTAAGTCCAATTGTGACATTTATTTTTTTATTCAAGTTGGAACCTTTTATTTTTTTGATCAACATATTCCAATTTTTTTGAACTACAATCCCTAAAAACCCAACCTTAATGCCATCCATCAAGGAGGCCGATACAGTGGAGGAACACTATCTCACACTGCTCCAAAGAACATGAGGGTGCGCTTACTGTGTGACTTCGGAGGCCCAAACCCCCGGGGCGTTGTGAAGGTGGGCTTTTATGTTACAGAGGGTGGTAAACGTCTTCATTCTATGTATAAAGCTGTGGGTAGACCAGACAGCAGACAATCCGCGCTTAAGTAGGCGGCCACTAGCGCATCAGTGTGGGAAATTTTTGGGTTATTTTAATGCATGGAAGATGTGGTCGGTTTTATCCACGCGGCTCATGCGTTATGCGGGATAAGTCGGCACTGATGGGTAACACTACAGTAAATGACCTTCCTTACAGGGTCGGCTCAATGCCGGCGAGCAGGCATGCCGCGTTGGACATGACGGCCGCAGCAGCGTGCCTTAGGGTAAGCACCGCTCTAACCATCCAATAAGTCTCCATTGCTCGAACGGCCACGTTCCGCGTAACATCAGTTAGCATCGCGTACGCGTCTGGGTGCCAGCCTCCAAGGGTGGATATTGGGATAGGCACAAGCCTCCCTCTAGTAGCAGTCGCAAGCAGTGGTTCATACCTTCTACGTTTGGCGGAGATGGCTGCGGTGAGGGAGGTGAGTGGGTTGAAAATTCGCACTCTCCTATTGGAGGGCGCAAGAGGATTGGCAAACGTGACGTCAAAAAAGTCCGTTCCTCCGTTGCTACCCATTGCCTCGATATCCGGCCTTGTGCGGTGAAGCCCCTGTCTCCGCTCGATAGCCGGATGACGGGCTGCCTTCTGCAGGTCTTGGGCGAGGAGGACGACTTGAAGGTCGTGTCGTCGGGTGCGGTGCCCATCATACAGGCAGTACATGAGGTGATCCCCGTGGTAGTCGAGGACCTCGGGGCAGTTTGGGCGTGGGCACGGCGTTTCTGGGGTGTAGAGCAGGACTTGGAAGTAGTACTGGAGCCACACATAGAACTCAAGGGCGTCGATATTGGTCTTGGGGCCGCATCTAGCGCATCACGTCGTTACAAAAACTTGATCTCGCACTCCAGAAATACACCCGATAGCTCTGTTTGCAACAGTTATTGCAAGGTCTGTGAAAATTGAAAACTATTTTTACAAGTATTGGAAAACTAATTAATTTGTTTTCCATATAGAGTACAGTGAAGAAAAATTGTGGAACAATATTTCATCAGGGGCCAACAATTTTTATTAATCGTGAATTATCGCAAAATAATTTTATTTATTTTTACTGGCCCATGTTCTATTCTGTGTTCCACTGGAAGCATTTTTTATATCTGTTGGTGTTGCAGAACCAAGAGGAGTGAAATGGTCGGCGTTGACTGTTACTTCAGAGACAGGATGCCTTGGGGTAGGCAGAAATAGCACCCGTGTCTCCGTATTGTTATTTTAGGGGACTTGAATCCCCGGCCTAATCGCCTGCGTAGACCTACACTGTCATCGAGGCGCACTGGGATGGGGTCGTGCAAGGTGAGCGGCAAGGTTGCGATTGCAACAGAAAGGTGCGTTGCGTGTTATGTACTATTTGCCAAACTTGCTTGTTGTTCTTCTACGTTCCTCGTCAATTCATCCTACACCAGGCGTGTAACCTTCCTGAGTAACGCATCAAGCTAAGAGTTGGAAATTCAGAGCAAACGAGGCACCTCGTCCATGGGAATAATTGCTATCCCATGTAGAGATGGCATCGGATAGTTGACAGCATCCTGAAGTTGTTAATCAACTGGCGATTATTCAGGGCCTTTTTCCAGCTACAGAAAAACATAGTCGTTACATAGAACATATAGCAGCATATTACCAGGCTTTGGCATGAGATCAAATGTTATTTCTAAACGTAGGAGTAACTAGAACGGCAAAACAGTTCGACAAAATAGATCAGGCAGGTATATAACAAACATATCAGTATTGACAAGCAGATAGGCAAGAGCAAGACTCACTATTAAACACGCGGACCAGAGATCAGGGGAACAAGAATAGTATAAATACCTGTGACACTCAGTTCGGTTTTAAGTTTTACAGTTATAAAGAACGGAACTATATTATCGGGAAACTATTATTTGGATAAATTCTCACCTGCAGAATTATTTTATATTTATTACTGAGCAAAACATTTGGTTTAAATAATAATTATGCTGCTGGAATCATCTCTGTAGCTTTGCTAATCTGATCTACGGTATAGAATGACTTCGGCTCATAGAAACTTTTAGCAAGCCCCAAGCAATCAAACTATGTATCTATGGCGACCAGCTTTCAATAAATATTGGGTTTTAAACATTATCTCAGTTCTATTTAGGTAATTTTATATTCACTTATTTGGAATTATCTATTTTGGATCCATCTATTTCATTTCCTTTTTACAAGGCTTTGGCAACGGAAAATACATACCGTTACCATCCGCGAAGATTAGAGTTCGGAATGAAGAGGATACCGGTCCCATAGGGCGATGCATAAGAAAAGTCTTGGTACTTCCTGTGCGTGTCTGACATGGCGGCGATAAGACTATTAAGAGTGTTCAAGCCTCGAATACTTGAGTTAAAGGGGCGAGAATATTGACAAATGTGACGTCGAAAGGGTACGTTCCACCTGTAGATTCTATTTGTCTGATGTCAGGCATTGTCCTGTATAGTTTCATGTAAGGACTCAGTGACAGAATGATTTCCCGCACAGGGGAGTTCGCTTCTTTACAGGACGACTTGGTTATCCCTACTAATTGTAAAATTTGTCTACCAATCATTCGAAACACTTAAGATTCTTTTAGGGAGTGTGGTCCCTCCCCATTACTGTGTAGGCTTACCTTTTTAAGTAGATTATGGTTGTCTGGAAAACATTAGGATAAATCGAATATATCTTCCAAGAGTAAAAAATCCACAACCTTTTCCACTTTGGAACACAGGCGAACCTATGAACACAGGCGCACCTATTTTTCGTTTATTTGAACGCCCTGGGTTCCCTCCTTCACATTGGTATCATACTGGACGATAAACCCTTTTCCGTAACGGAAGCCTCGGAGGTAGATTCCGTCTACGTCCATTTTGGGAAATTATTTTTGTTTAATTGTTGAGATAGGTAGATTCAACAATAAATAGTTCCAACTATTATTATAAATTATTGCCTGAATTGGCTCAAATAAAAATATGAATAGATAACAAAATTTAATAATAGATGACCGATGAAGAAAGTTCGATGATTCGAACATAAGTAAATTTATTTCTACTAATCTATGATTATCTGCAATGTAGGCCAAGTAAATATGCTACCAAAAATATGGTACCAGTTCAATAATTATGGTAGACAGAATCCAGGTTCGGCAACAATTATTACAAAATTTTCTTGTTAGGCATTCATCCAGATTATATCTTTGCTGACAAAAGAAATGCAATATTTAGATCCATTTAATTATAAAATACCAGCTGTTGGATATAAATAATAATCCACACTGAAAACAGTGAAAAATAGAGCCACAATAAATAGAGAAAAATATTTCTAGATGATTAACAATAAATATAAGCTGTGGTCCTCGAATAAAAATATTAAAATACAATTTAGCATCACTGCAGGAACCACGGTAGATTTAAATATTTCTTCACAGTTCACGATTTTCTCCTCACAAATAGCCACGTACTCAAATCTCGCATCATTTTAGACGCCCGTCAAGATCAGGAGTGGCGAGGCATACTTGATTTCTTGCGAGGGAAAACATGGGGTTAACTTAATGCGAAGTGAAAGTTGTTGAGAGGCCTAGTAGTCAATGCAGTACAGCGATAAGGCTTGATCGACTGCGGATCGAACATTTCATATGCTGCGGACCAGCTATTAAAATCTTGCTTCAGGTTTAGTCAACTGATATGCCGCATTCCAAGTAACCTGGAACCCAGCATGTCTTGCAAGCATTGCAAGGATAAAGGTCCACACAGTTTCATGGAATCAACCGGAGAAGTCATGAATGTAGCGAAACGTTGCTATGAAATCGACCCTTTTAAATTTCTGATTTCCAAATCCCTGAGAATACGCATGTCCCCGTCTTGACAGGCAGCCCGGTCATTTTTTTAAACCCTCACTTTACGGAGGCTTATGCATCATCTCTAATCGATTATTGCCGTCTTATCCTCGACTTGCTGATCATATCCCACAACAGCCACTTGGCAGAGGTCACTTAGCCGCTCTTTCGCTCCTATCCTAGCGCAAGCCGCAGCTGTCTGCGCTGGTAACGCCCACTGCCCTTTTCGAGTTTTGTTCTTTCCCATCCCTGGTGAAAGTCTCAATTCCGCAATCACAACTGAACTTATGATTTCCAAGTCTGACAGGCTTTTCTTGTCCGCAGCAGCACCCGAAAGAACACTGCTCTCCGCACGCAAATCTCCCCCTCTTCCGTTTTATTTTCGCTACATCACCTCTACCGCGGTACTTTTGTACCCCTGGCTATCCGTCGCGGTATCGAGTTATTCCCAAAATCTACTCATTATACGATCTTCCCCCGGCGCTCTGTGAAAGTCGTGTCCGTCTTGAATAGAAGCGTCCAACATACATTTTATATGCAAATATGAAGTCAAGCTGCAGCAGCCGTCATGTCCAATGCGTCCTGCTTGATGTTTGACCTTAAGATGGCCTTTCTCGGAGCGTAGTTACTTTCTGATTTCTTCGTGGGCACAACTTTATGAGTCGATTGCGGTTGTCTTGAAAACTTTAGGAAGATCGAATATATCTTCAATGAGTAAATTACCTAAAACTTTCTCCCTAGGATGAAGACCGCATGATTACAGGACATCGGGTCCTTCGCACTATTCTTTTCCGCTTCTGTAAGTAAAATTGAATCGATGCACTCATCGGGCTTTCGATTCTAGTCACTGATCCCTATTCCTCTGTTCGTGGGGAGTCCCGCCCATTACGAATGGACATCTAAATTGTTGTATTCCACAGGTTCACCTTCGTTTATAACGTGGTATTTCACAGGGCTTACATCTTTACATTAATTTAGTGCATCTACAGTACTGTACTGTAGATTAACAGTACTGTACTGTACTGTAGATTAACAGTACTGTACTGTAGATTAAAACCACCAGTAACCTCATACCTAGGGCTACCAGTAACTTTTCTGTCATTAAACTTTCCCGTAAAATTACTGATACAACGTTAGGTACGCTTGGAATAATTTCGAATAAGTTGCAGACTACGGTATTTTATCAACGATTTACCAATCGCAAGCTGCCTTGATGTTCCGTTCCACCTGAACCAATGACGGTCTTACATCTTGTCATAATATGATATCCGTGCCGAATAAAGTTCCGAAGGGGCTACTTAAGATACCTTCAGGGCTGTTTTACGGGAAAACGTTTACACCTGCTACATTCGATATCATCTCTATTCGAAAATTATCCATCCATAGTTCTCCATAAATGTTGGTTAAGAGCGGCCTGCTTAACCCAACCAGCTTCAATCCAACTTTCAATCACATTTCAACCTACATCTGCTCGTATGAGCCTGACACCGAACATATATTCCGGGTGCGTATGCTCTGCACACAAGTCACATTGCCTTTGAAGTTACTCTTGGAAATCCTTCTGGTCGCCGCTACATCTCGCCAAGTACATTTACCGCAGCAGTTACCGTGAAACTCGCAGTGCTCGAGAAACATAGCCATTATGGTGACTACTACCACCAAAACAAGATCCTCCTCTCCCCAGTCTGGATTGAGATCTATATCACCTTCGGCGACGGGGGCCGTAGTTTCTTTCGAAGCCTCGGTTCCTTCTCTGTTTGTCATCATGTTTCCTCCCTTCGCAGGAACTTCGACACTTGTATAACAGCTTTGCGTTTAGACTCAGAATGAAGCAGGCGCAGCAGGTTGCTAAAGGTTTCCTGGCTGTGTACTTGATCTATGAATACTCTCTGCACACTTTAGTGACTTAGAAATCGTAAATATTTACCACTACCACAGAAATTTCTTTATGTTAATCTAAATTCACTCTGCATCTCGATTCGCGTTTTATACGTCAAAATTTTTGGTCTGCCATTTTGGAAAGAAAAAAACTTTTAAATTGTAGTCCACTTCGTTCTCCGAAATTAATCTCCAATCTTTCGTTGTTTAGATCCTCAGACGATTCCCAAATGTCGATGTAATCTCAGATGCTCCTAATTGGCTTCAAATTATATATTTGACCACGGACTTGAAAATATCTGGGAAACATGAATATTTTCTTACACACGGGGGGAATTTGGGATTCCTTAATGTTTTGGAGTTATGGTCGAATACGGTGCCAAATATTATAGAGGGTGAACTGCTACTTACGCGCTATAACATATCGTTAAAATTTCACCCCGACTATTGGCAAATTCATCATTCCAATCCTTGACCTCTTTTTATCAACAACAACATGCCCCAATTCGGCGTCTTTCTAACCATCAAAAATTCAACGTAGGTTACTCATTGTATCAATAGTACAATCGTAATGCTAAATGTATCTACAGATGTCTAAAATTGTCTCAGTGAAATAAAGAAATAAATTGCAAGTAAATAAACTCGTTGTGACTTCTGAGAAAAGCAGAGAAGAATATGGAAAACCCTAAGTGCGAGAAAACGTTTGAGCATCTTTGGGAGCCGTTGAGCTAAAGTTCCAGGGAAGAAAATGATGAGGCTTCGGTGAAACTTCCAGCGCTATCTGCAGTAGAGTTTTGGCAAATTATGATATTTTCGTAATCCAGGACCCCTCCGCTTTGCTTTGACTGTATGTTCTGGGTTTCAATTCAAAATTTCAGGGTGCTGATATTTTTGAAGGAGCTGTCTGTAATGAGGAGCAGTTTGTCGGAATCAGAAGGAGACTAGTTGGTTATGTAGACATATATTAGAAAATACTTTCTTTGTTCCCAAAGATGATGAAGATGAGGAGAAGATTCGGATATTTAGGAATTTATCATACGTTATCTCATCCCAGTCGATGTCGTCCAAACGGTTAACTTGAATGAATTTTATGGTACTTGGGGGGTTCTATTGAGTCTTTATTGTTATCTTGATAAGGGCCTTAAAAGCTAACTAAATATCATTATCCGAGTAAGTTCATAGTAGGGATAAAAATCAAGTGCAGTCCCAATTACTAACATAAAGTAGGACTCGATTTCAGCTCTTATAGATGTTTCGGTTGCTCAAAAATGAATTTTCTAGTAACCTTTCTTATCTAATCGTAATCGTCTAAATCTTTTCGCATTGATTTTATACTTCTCTTTGTTCAATTACTACACTACAGAAAAAAATTCTCCTGAAAATACCTTTTATAGTGCATTAGGTAACTATTGTTTCATTAACTCCAGTTTTTTACTTTCAAGAGATTGAATATTCATATTAAATAGCTCTTAATTTTTTCTTGCCTGTTTCAGATAAATTATCCTAAGTGACCAAAAAACCGCGCAAAAATTACGTTATTCATTGAGTAGTTCAGTCTATTTTACGGGTCTTAGCATTTACGGTCACTTTAATTCTTCTAAAGAAAATCCCGATGGCTTTATATAAGTAATTTTGACTTGTTTATTATTTTGCTGGAAATTTTTGCAAACATGTTCGGTAGTATTTAAGTTATTGTTTAGGAAAACGTAAAACTCTCTAATGTGCTGCGACTTTTTTGAATGAATGTGGAACGAGGATGGTTTAATTTTGATGATTATCAATCTTATTTATATACCTTAATGACTCTGTACTTTTTAAAATTTATACAAAACTATAGGGACTGTCTAATTTTGTGGGCTTCGCATGCGAAAAATTCATCGAAATTACGGTATCACTTTTGTCGATGGAAATAAGGACAATATTAAACTTGAATATCAAAACGTAAATGGACTAAACTTACTGATTTTACTCATGCAGCAATCTAAATAAAAACATTGTCAAGGCTGGATGCTATAGATACGGAAGATAGCTTTTAGTGCATAATTTTTTTCCTTAAGATTTTCATCAATAGTTACTGTGTTTATAAATATTTTAAGTTTAGTTTGAGGGCTTCAAAGCACCTTCATTAAAACTCACTGCAGTAACTGTTATAAAAAACTTTGTACACCAGTTTCTTTTTCCCTGGTTGCAGCGAATGGCTATTTAAGAAAGCAAACAAATATTTTAGAGCAGCGTAATGAAATAAAAACATGTAAATATTTGAGATCCAAATACAAATTTCATTTCTATTCTGCAATTTTAATTTTCAGATGCCGCAATTTATTAAAAATAGTAGGAAAACACAATAATTTAGTAACAGCCTCCTGAACCAGAGAAATACAAGCATATGAATTATTTTTTAAATTTAATGGACAGGAGATTTGAGATGATAGCCTCCTCGAAACATGCAAGGAATATATAAACAAGGTCCTTTAGTACGGGAAGAGAGGAATGTTCTGTGCTTTTTTTATTCTGTGCCTTTTACCACCGCTCAAAGGTATCTTCGGCCCATTAATACCCTAATTACCACAAGAAATTTCATTATTTAAAACATGCTACTCGTTGCCCTCGTTGCTATTATTTTTTTGTTATTTATTACAATATTTTTGGTATTTGGTGTCCCTTACCACAAATTCTCCAAAATAGTAGGCAAAAAGTGGCACTGATCCAACATCTCAATCAAATTCGCTAAAATAAAGTCTTAATGACACTCTCCAAACTCGACAGCATTTTCAGAGGCTTTCACCTTCATAATTTTTACTTTAACTCTTCCATGTTTCTGCGAGTGCTGCAAGATTTGTTCAAATGAATTCTTTGAAGCTAATTATTTTCCAGAGTATATTCAGATCTCCCAGAATACCTCAAATGCTTGAATTCCTGGACAAAGCTACGGTTAAAAGGGCAAGCCAAAAATATTTGGATTATATATACAAATTTGTAAAACATTTGGTACAGGCTTTTGCTGTTTCAACCTATTGTACGCAAACGTTTTGTGTACAACACCTTTCTAATTATACTTGAGACTGTTTTCAGTTAATGAGAAAATGAGCAAAAAAATTTATGATCTCAGTCTTACTGTGAAGAAAGATCCTTTCAGTCAGTGTACTAAGAATCACTAATCAATCGCAGACCAAAGAAAGCATCAAACTGTTTCCCGGTTGAACTAGTTTTACTTGAAGTGGATCACTTTGCCGATATGTTGTGAAAATAATCTTCGGATGACATAATTGTGGTCAACAATGATTATAACTACGTGAAAATTAGGGTAAATAAGCTTTAAAACTTCACATCTCTTGGAAATTCACGATAAATGTAGAACAAAGCGAAATGTGGGCAAAGAAACAAAAAAAATTCCAACAGCTTCCGTAATAAATCTAGATTTAGAACATCAACTGAAGATAATATAAGTCCTTCTTTGCTAAGATTAAATGGATAAACATGAAAATCTTATCCAACCGCCACAAAGGAGTTGATTATTTTAAGAGGCCGCTAACCAATCTAAATTTCGGCAAAGGAGGAACCCCTGTGCAAATTACTGTATTACATCAGATAGAGATATTGCTTGCAACTTTGATCCTCAGCCTTTTTGCTTTTGAAGTAACTATTTGTCCATCGATTATGGGCGCTTTTTTGTGCAATGGTTTGATACTTACAAAGGTTTTAATTTTTTGTGTACATGAGAGATAAAGCCGGATATAGTTATCCCCTGGAGTTTTTTGCTCTATTATATTTTCAAGTGATTCTCAAGCACGATAATTTGACTCACTTTAGGCTAATTTGTAATCGCCTAATGTCCCTTGCGCTTCTGCAACGAGTGTAAGACTTAGTACTATATTTTTTGTACTTGAAATCGGTGTCATGTTTTATAATCTTGAGAGAGAAAAAGAAAATTAATCCAGCGAGTAACTCAAATATCAATACTCTGTACTTTCAAATATCTAGAGAATAGATGAAATAGGACCCGTACGAAGAGTAAATTCACCAAGGTCTGAAAATAGATGTTTTCCTTAGAAAGCATGTTTCAAGGAGTCAACGTGTGAAACGAATCAAATCGAATATTCAATGGAGATCAAATGAAGACGGAAGGAACATAATTTAAAAGGCAAACATCAAAGCTATCCCAGCACGATTACTTATCCACATATCAACCACAGGATAAGATAGTAAAACTTAGAGCCGATATTGCGTAGCGATGGTTCAGAATATTTCCAAATCATAAAAGAGTAAATCTCCTTGCGTATTCTATACAAGATGGTTCCACACTTAAAAGATAATGGTAGCTATCGGGCATCCAAACCGGATACACATGTTATTTATCACTTGCTTATAGCATGGGTAGGGGTAATTTTCCAAAAATCTGGAATCCATCTTAAACTTTTTATAAAATTCATGTTCTTAATTTTAAATCGAAACATGTTGTTTAAGATAGTGTGAGGTCTCTGAAAGTTTTGTATGCGTTTTCGGATTTTTTCCCTGCAGCCATACGGTAGCTCAATACTGACAGTTGACTAAATATATTTTTCGGCAGAGGAAGCTGCGTCCTTGCATGCAGTCGAAATATTATGAAAGGTAGAAATCCTTATAATCTTCTGACCTTTTCGGGCTAGTGCTTTATATGCATTCAGCCAGGGATCTTTTTCACAGGCTGTTATATTTCTTCAAAATTCTGAACTTGGTTTGGGAAAATAACTGATTTTGAGAAAATAACAGTCAATTCACTCCGTTCACGTTTTTTGAGTGATTAAAATCCTTGAATATTGTACATCCTCCACTATATTTCGCAGATTTATTTGTTAGGATCTAAATATATAACTGATTTCATTTCTAAACCCCAACTAGGATATTTACTCGTTTCTTTAGATGATTAAGGATATTTCGCACTTAATTTCTTAAATATATATTCATACTAGCACTGCAGACTGGCTTTTAGGACTGAGCTCCAAAATTTATTTTGCTCAAACCCAAAAGGAAATACAATTTAATTCAGGAATTTTTTTGGGTGGTCTCAGACTTTTTGAAAGGTTTTGATGTAGCCAGAAAGTCTGTTTCAAATTTTCTTTACTTAGTTTTCGGCAATATTGACTCGGTTTTGGGCTAGGAATAACTGTTTTGTAACCAAAACCAAATATTTAATATATTCAATATGATACCCTTTAAAATTTGTTGCACAGTGTTTTTCTTCTTTAAATCTTACTGTTTTCTTTCTGACTTGCTATTCGTGAAGCGCAATGCTATAAACAGTAAGTTCATGATTCGAAATCAATAATTTGGAATGTACAACGCAGTATATTGCGATGTCCAGCACTGCACCACCTCGAGATTCACTCGTACAGACGTGGATGCTATTACAAATGTATGAACTTGTATTCGTCTTCTCTGATCTCAAGCATCCAACGCATTCGGTTGCAATCACCGCCAATTCCTATCTTTTGCAACATCCCCCCTGTGATCAAATTTCATCTTCAGCCACGAGATCAAATAGAAAATCCCTTTCAGCTTTATATTCTCGATGAACTAAATGCGCTTGAGGTTCTTTGTTATTATATCAGCAACCATATCATCAATTGACGAATTTTAGCCCCAAGTATCCTTTTCCGACATGGTCTACGTGTAGCTGGTATTTGGTATCTACATTTTTAGACAGCTCCGAGATTGTTGGGTTTATACGAATCCTTGATGTTTTCATCGATATAATTATTAATTATCTGATCTACCTTACCATGCGGTAGCGCAAACTTCAAAATTCCTTCAAAATTATTCACCCAAGGTACTGCACATATGCGAAAGCTCAGGGCGATAAAATCAGATTTCTTGGAATTCTGAGCAAAAATACTCGGATGCTTCGACTGCCAGCTCCAGAGTACATCTGAAAACCTAAAGCAGTAGCAAGTAACTGATTTTCGACTAGTTTTTTCTTGCCCCTATTCCATCGGAAAACGCGAATATAATACCACCTTCCCAATTACAGTACCTAATGCAAAGTGTCCTTGTGCCTTTTCGATATCCAAGAATAGGTTTTCCGCCCCCGGTATTGCTTTGTCGGACTATTCATGAATCGAGCAAGTTACTGCGCTAAATACGTGATATATGGCCTTACAGTATTCGCCAGATTCATTAGAGCCCAAACTAACTATCTATACTGGGTTGAATTTTACAAAACATCTCCTTCAGCACAATTCAAGTTCAACACCGATGGAAGGGGTGTGGCTACCAGTATACACTCAGCCATCCCAAACGCCATCAACAAGCGTTCAATCAATAGTTGACGTAAACCATACAGTGCCTTGGATAGTCGTTAGGTATAGTCCTCAAAACCTTTGACTTTAAACAAATCTGGTTGTTCTACGTACAGGTTTTTTTTTGAGCAGTGCATTCACGAATGAATTTTTTACGTCGATAATCGATCTGCACCAAATAAAGTGCACTGAAACGGCTACCATGAAGCGTGCTGCAATGTACTTAGCAACAGGATGGAAGAATTTTTAGAACCCACTCGTGGTATCTGCGAAAGTCCCTTCGCTACCAGCCGTTCCTTGAGCATAAGTACGTTACCCTTATCATACCTTTTTTAATCGAATACCGACTTGTTACGAATGCCCTTCTTATCTGCACCGACCTTTACTAAGTCCCACGCATCCAATTTCTTTAAATAGCACAACTTGAAATGCATTGTTTTCAGCCAATCAACAGCGCAGTCTTTCGTAGGAGCATCTTCATAGGACATAGATATTCCTTTATCTTCAATAGGAGTCTCCAACATCAAATTCGTTTGCTCATACCCAAACCAGAGGGGTGACCAGACAGGTGGCCTTCCGGCTGTAGTACGTGCGCTACGACGTACTCTCGGATAAAATGTCAAGGCCTCCGGGTACTCACCACTACTGCCGTCTTCTTGGTAGCTCTGTTCCGCAATTTCTTTGTCCTTGATTGGCTTGTTTGCCATCTCGTTATGTTGGTGCTTAATTTCGACCTCCACCTCAGCAATAACATCAGTTCCTTCTGAATTAATAGTCTTACCACCTTGTGCTTGCACGGTTTCGCCTTCATGTAATACTTGATAGATGGAAGGAAGAGATGGATCAAGGGAGGGAGAGAAGGAAGGAACGAGAGAAGGAGTGAGGGACCAATAAAGAGAGTTGAGAGGAGAGAAGGTGGTGAGAGAATTTACTCAGACAGAACATGGAGGGGGACCGAGGCTTATGTAGACCTCGAAGCGAGTCGGATGTTGCTTGTGGATGATAGGAGTAAATTTCCAGAAGCCATGTAGACGACGGTGGGAGGCCAACCCTTAACCTGCTTGAGCTGATCTAAAGAAGATCAGCTCAAGTTTACTGCACTGTACAGTGCAAAAGCGTAACGGTGCAGTTCTAAGTTGTACAGTACACTACAGTAACAGACGTCTGTGAGCCTCTTTCCTGGCTGTAAGCTTTCAGTAGAGGCAACAGAAAGTAGTTACACTAACAATACCAAGTCTTCAAGCAATGCCCCCGGTTCTTGCTGTGTATCAAATCGATTACGTTTTCGCTTGCCTTTGTTTTGCTAAACACGACCTCGTTAAAGATAACATCCTTTGTTTCGGAATTGGTGTGGCCATCTGCCATTAGTACTCTATATGCGCCCCGTTCGAAATCTCCTACGAGGGTCCCTAGTTCCTAGCAAGAGTCGAACTTGCCGTTGCGCATCGATTGAGGCTTTTGAACAAACATCTGACATCCAAAACTCAAGAAGATGCCCAACATCGAGCTTTTTTCCATAGGTGTAACCGCAAAGGGTGTGTAGTCACGCTTTCAACTACGCGACATATATCTTTTTTGGATAAAGCAAGCAGTACTCACTGCTTCTGCCCACAAATTTCTCCTATCACCTGTTGTACTGAGCAGCATTGTTATTGAAATGTCCATGTGAGTTCTTTTAAGGGCTCTGCTCGCCCGTTCGACTCTAACGAAAAAGCAGTTGTCACATCATGCACTACCGCGTTTTGTTGAAGCAATTTCTGAAATAAATGCACACAGTGCTCCTTGCCACCGTTTGATCAAATCCATTTGATTGTGGTCCCTTTTACACTTGAGAGTGTGCCAACTCGTTCATTGGACAAGTGATCCAATTCCCATATCATCTCTGTCACTGCGCTAGCTGTCTCGCGCTTTTATTTGCAGAGAATGCACCATCGAATACCCGCAGTGTTCATCAAAAAAAGTAACAAAGTACTTGGACTTACCCAGAGACTCTGTCCTTATTTTACATACTACGTCACTTTAAACACGCCCAATGGGTCACTTGACACCACTTCTTTGCCTTCTTTGTATTTTCTTTGCGAACGGTCTGATTTTTCAAGTGCGCACTGTTCACAACTCGATATTTTACTTCTAATAATCGACTTCCTCGTGCCAATAACCTGCGGCAGTGTTGCCCTGATAACTTCATAGCTAGAATTTCCTAATCTGATGTCTAATTCTGGATGCTTTCTGTTCCTTGCGGCGTTTGATATCCCATGAAAAACATCAACGAGCGCTTTGTACAATCCGTCGGTTGTTTCAACTCCCATTATTTTAGTTTCTTCTGACTTTTTGAGTATTACCTCCGGGATACCAAAGTGGGGTCGTTTTCTTTATTGTCAATGATGACTCTAAATTTATTTCTCCTTGTCTGCGACATTGGAATCAAATTTTTCATCAAGTCGTGAGTATATAATACATTCTGTAGCATTACTTTGTTTTTTTCCTTTGACCATACTCGTCGGATTTACGGTTCCGTAGCGTAAAAACGCTATGAAACCATTATTGCCGGTTTGCACAGTCCCCGTCTCCTTCGTAAATTTAATGAAATTTTCACGTCTGTTAGTCATATGCCTCGTGCAGCCCGATTCAAAGGATTCGTCGGTTCGACGGTTGGCCCTTTGCACCAATCGATATCATTTGAGGTATTGTCATCATTGCACTAGCATTGTTGTTTTTCTCTTGCTTCTAATTCTCGCAGTCACGTGAAATTTGCCCCTTTTTTCCACAGATTAAACACGCTCGCTTTTCTCTCTTAAATGTTTTATAACAGTTCTTTAAATTTCGTTCATGCGAGCAGTCTATGGCTACATGACCCACCTTGTTGCGTGAGTAGCACTTATTTGACTTCTTCTGAGTCTACAACGTTTTTTTCGACGACCTTAGAATCTTGCAAACGCATTTCACGAAATGTTAATTGGGAAACTGCCTCTAAGTGGTCTTTCTGTCCAAAACTGTCTCCGTTTTAACTTCAAATTCTTTCGTTAGACCTTGTAGCAGGGCACTTTTCCATCCCAGTTCTAGAATATTATGACCTGCTCTCTCGAGCTCACTAATCAACTCTACAATCCTGTTTGAGTAAGCAACAATTTTCTCTCCCTTCTTGAGCAGCATTTCTTGCAGCCTTGGTAACTTTTCATATACTAATGCCTCAGATACGGTATGAAATGTTGATTTCAACGTATTCCATGCCTTAAAAGGACACCTCATCTTACGCACCATCCCTTTGCCCGAATCATCAATAAAGGTTAGAACATAAATGAGTGGGAGATGCTTTCTCTTTCTCTCGTTCCATTGTCGCTCAACTTCCTTGGTTGCGTACTCCAAGACTTGTACTTCATTCTCTTTCCCTTCTTCGTTGCTGTCGTCAACAGTGGTTGATGTACTCACTAAGTTGTCTTCTAATGGCTTATCGACGTAGGTCCAAAGATCATTTCCCTTCGGCATCACTTCAACGTCATTTGACGAGTCAAAAATATTTATATGCCGTTAAAGCACTAATCCAGAACCTTTTTTACTTGTTACCATTCATTTGTTTTAGCTAAGAATAAATATAATGTGACTTAAGTAATATCTTAAATTTTTTGTCCCTCGTTGGATGATTAGAGTCAGAACGATGAGTCTATAGGCTGTTTCACAGATTCATTTTTCTTTTAGTCTTACTACCTTCTTAATGACTAGCTATCTGTGAAGCACCATGCTATATACAGTACATAAATGATAGGGAAATACTTACTTGTAATGTACAACGCAGTATTTTGCGATGTCCATCATTGCACCCCAAGACTCACTGGTGCAGATATAGATGCTACTACAAATGTATAAATTTGTATTCATCTTATCTGATCTCAAGCGTCTAATGTATTCGGTCGCAATCACCGCCAATTTCTATACCTTGCAACAAAATGTTCCCTGATTGACTGGTGTTGAGAGTTTTTCCGAATAGAAGTGCTTTATAATCAAAAGTTGATGATATCTACTATATTCTTTTGAAGGAGGAGGAAAAGAATCATTTATAGAGCCTTTCGAAATAGCCATTAATTCTTATTATTCTCTTATCATTCAACAGATTATGATATAAACTATTCTACGTAATGTATCATATCTCTTTTTTCGGTCGTTGTTCTCAATATCAAATACGCTTAAAGAATCTTAAATAATTGCAATTTTACTATTTGAGGCCAACCATTTCAAATGGAGGTTTCAATTACAACACATTTATACAGAAGGAACATTTTCTATGTGCATGATTCTACATGCATAAAAATATCACTTTCTGAATAATACGTCTTTACTGTGGTAAAATGCGTGTTAAATATTTTAATACACACATTCTGTAACTATTGACTTTGACTCTTGAAGAGTTAATCGAATCTTTAACGAAAAAGTAACTTCATCCTGGCTTAGATAAGAACAAGAGAAGCTGAAATTTTGGATTTATATACTTTAAAATGAGATGAAGAACAGGTTTATTCTTTATTCAGATATTACATATGTCTCTTTAAATAATTAAAGCAACTAAAAGTAGAAAGAATTATAGTACCTTCATGTATACCGTAGTGGCAAAAACTGTCCCTCAATTTTCCATAAAAATGTTTGTTTCGCTATAAGTCAACCCTATGGGAACAAACAGATTCCAAAATGTATCTTAATATAACGTTCCAAACTCTGCATTATAATATGAACCCTTCATTAGCCAAAAAAACTATTAAAATAATCTCTCAAAGCGAACAATATTCTAAGCATGGTTTGTAATGGTTTTGGAATGTCTAGAAAGTAGCAGTATTTAAAATTATTTCAATCAGATAGTGGGACAACAAATTTATCTACCCAAACCCATTTTTTAATTCCACTATTTTCCTATTAAAATGGTCCAAGTTTTCACCATTTTAGTACTAAGTACCGAAATAAATATTTATATCAACGTATATCACTTTGTTATAATAATAATAACGTTTCTTGAGTATACATAAATAATAGATCCATTTCCGGTACCCTTTCCCCTAATGTAGGGAGAAACAAGAATAAAAACAGTGCCTTCAACTCAAACCAATTTATTTCAATGTTCCCAATCTTAACTTCGTAAGATTACCATCATAAACAAGAATACATGGAAGTCATATTTGTCGAGTACATCGAAATTTTGGCCAAAAACTGCGTTTACACCACGGTTTCGTAATTATGGTAGTGAAGGTACTACTTATTATTAATACGTTTCTTTTTGGTAACTCAAAAAGAAAAATGGACTCATTCTTTCGCATCAGTTTATACTTATGACGATATAGTTACCAAACACACACACCGTATTTTTCAGGTTATTGCTGAAATACTTATCCTTCAAGTTTCCAATGTAATGTATAAACGCTCACTTGTACCCTGGTGAACATTGCTTTTGCGGGCTTCAAATTATTTCTGAAAACTATTCTATATTAGAATATTAAAAGCTAATTAGATTTAATTTTGATTTGAGCTTCTTTTCATGTTTTATAAACAAGGCTCAATTCCAAAGATATTTTTATTATACATTTAGATATACGAGGCAAAAATCTCAAGCAATGGCCTTTGTGAGAAAAGTATCTCAAATGCATCCTTATACTACAGTTTGCACTTCCTGCCCTTTTTTATCCTGGTTTTTTTGATTTTTTTAGATTTCGGAAATTTTTTGTGAATTATAGGTATACTAGGCGCTTTAAACTATATATAAATTTTTATCTAGTCAATTTTGAAATAAAATAAACACAGCTCTTGATTTTGCGCTTAGTTCGATACTTTTTTAATCTACTACCTAATTGTTTTCACAAGAGATAAAAAATTTAGGTGTAATCTCAGCAATTCAGAGCAAGAAAATACTTTTATTTATATTTTTACGCATTTTATGGATAATATGTAGTTTTTTCCCTCTTGTAATTGATCAAACGTATTAATTTATTTAAAGTTCATCCGGGATACTCTTCACAGCAGTATTAGTTTTCAGGGTACCACGTGGCTTTATTCTTTTATGTTCTACTCATAAAAAACCTTACTTATGAGATTCATGCATTCACAGTAACAAACAGAGCTCTTCTAGCACTAGATTTCTGTAAAACACCTCAAGAAAAGCTGACATTCACAGATTGTATTTCGTCCCACCTCATTCCATTTATATAAAATCCATTTCGGTTACTGTGAGCATACTAAATCGGAGAGAAGGTTGAACCATTTGAATCGATTAATTTTAATGCATAGTTCTTAATTTCTATTTTATCAAAGTACTGAATGTTAGTACTTTACTATCGCCTTTTTATACACATTTTATTCTTCATCCTTGTTGTTTTCAATATATTGAGTTAATTTTGCTGTTACTGGAATAAAGAAAGGTGACTTAAACTATAAGTATAAATGCTTCCACTTCATATCTCTTGAATGATCTGGGTGTTCTATCTCCTTCTTCTATCGCATCAATTTCCTTGTAGCCTCTTCCAATCGTAGAATTTTACTTTATCATATAAAAACGTAGTCCAGAACTTGAGAAGATGATACAAAGGGTTAAACTATTTCAATATTTTGACCACAATTAATTTCTGGAAGTGCGTTGCGGAGAGATAATTCAGTAAAGCATAAGCCTCGTTCGCAATTCCATGCACCCTTGCTTTTGAAAATTGTATTAATTACGCATTGAATTCCTAACCAAGGTAATCAGATGTCTATAGAAATGACACTTTTTGTTTTCTGATACTATTTTTTTATCGAAATTTTTGTTTCAAGCGCTTCAATATTTGCCCCTTTCAAAATATTTTTGAGAATAGAAAAAAATTCCAGCAGATTTTTCCTATCCTACATTCAAAAAAATAATATTATATTCCTACCCTTCCTTTATGCCCTTCTTGTGTACTGATATTATAACGCAATCATTTTCCCTGTTCCAACTTGAAAAAGCACACACGTAAGATCATACTAATTTCTGATTGTAACTTAATATACATATGTTGAATTTATGCCCTCTTGGAAAACCTATTTTTTCTTTAATTCGGTTGTTTTTCGATTTTTTGCTATTTATCTCATAAGCTTGTATAGTTGTTAATTTCTTTCATACTTTTTTTCCTTACTAAATCTCCCCTAATTTGTATCTTTATAGTTACTATAGCTCCCCATCTTTATTTATCTTT
This sequence comes from Kappaphycus alvarezii, assembly GCA_002205965.3. Lineage (NCBI taxonomy): Eukaryota > Rhodophyta > Florideophyceae > Gigartinales > Solieriaceae > Kappaphycus > Kappaphycus alvarezii. Next base: position 197,019 of record NADL03000814.1, on the reverse strand, counting down.
CGGAAAGTCCTAATAGGCTCATCATGTTTTGATTATATTTTTCTTCAGGCATATCTGCCGCTCATTCCTTTGCAAAAAACCAGTCTTCTGTAAGAACGGAGACATGTATTCTCGATATTTTCTATTACTCCCCTAATTGATTTGACTGCAGTATTTTCCAGATTTGCTTGTATTTTTATCCCACACACCTTCCATACGTGGATTTGATCGAAAAAAGTCGTGTACGGGGAGCCGTCCTATTCGACAGTGCTCATCAATTCCAAGCGTAACCTGCTCCTCTCAATCATGGATTTCTTTTCTACAGCAAGCAACAGATCCCAGCTGCCGCTTTAATGTTGCTTTTAGTAAAGCTTACTTACTTAAAGTATTCGTCGCTTTCATCGTCGCTCTCTGTAAGCATATCGCTTGAGATAGGAGTTTCTCGTCTTTTTCGGCTCTCCAAGGGATCAGTGAGGTATTTTTCTTCCTTTTCGTTTACTGCAATAGGCATTTGTCGAGCCTTTTTGGGGTTTACTTGTTTAGTAGACTGACTTAATCTTTTATAAATTTCACAGTTTCTCTCATACAAAGCACTCAGATAGTTTTCATTTTCGCCAAATAAAGCGATCTAGATGTTTCGCACCAAAAAAGTGAGGTGCTATTTTCCAAAAACGGTAGAATCATGTAATTAACATGATTTTATAATTTGAAAGAGAAATATAATATGAAGAAAATTATTGAGCAAAGAATTGAGCTCCCTTCAAAAGACGTCTCCTTTATTCACTTTTTCCGGAATTTATACTTTCTTCTTTCTAATCCTCATATTATTCCATCACATTTTCCTCGTTTATTTGTGTGTTGAGTGGCTATATGTGGCGTTTTTTACTTGCTATATTCTTTTTGGTTTCAAACTACGCATCAATTTTACCATGCAGCCCTAAGGTGAATGTTTTCTCACGCAAAAACGTAACATTATTTGTTTTCGATTTAGACAGAGATCCAGGGACCTCATTCAAGCGCATAATATATGTAATTACCCTTAAATATTTTTAAACTACTAATTTCACCAGTGAATACTTAGCGCGGATCACAGGTTTTAGTCTTGTTTCACTTTTTGGATTGAAGTTCAGATCAGTGCTGCACCGCCTTTGTATCTATTCAACAATATTCAGTGTCCCACTTCTCACTGATATTTTTAATGCTTCCAGTTTTGATGAGAAGCAAAAATATTTCAATCTTCTCGTTACAACGTAATGTGAAGCTTCAGGATCTTCAGGATCTCGAAATTGAAATTAAAATGCCATGTTGATGCTTTTCTCTTACAAAAGCTAGGTACTTCAAATTTGGCAGATCTAGACGGTCTAAACATGGATTTCTTCCACTGAGTAAATGAAAACTACCTCTGCAGAAATTTATGCCAATAATCTCATTTTCGAACTGGCTTTCCATCACAGCGAGTAGCGGTATCAAGACAAATTTTTCTTGAGAAATTCTAGAATTAGAGTTCTCACATATTCTGAGTTTTATAATGTGAAATTTTCAAAAACTTCACATATTGAAGGCTTCAATTATGGAATTTTTATCTTATACTTGTAATTATTTAATTTTTAGTTTCATATTTGTTACTTTATTTTACTCCATAAGGAACGTTTAAAATTATAAAATTAGACTTCAAATAATTCTGACTCCATTCGACATTGATTAAAAGCCCTTGAACTTTTTCCTCCTTGCAAAAATGTCCACACAGAATATTTTACTTTCCTGGCAAAGCTCTCCTCGTTTGCCAATGTTTTAACAAATAAATTTCTTGTGCTGTAAAATCTACCGTTTCCAGACTTTACTAGTTATGGTAATTCTTCTTTTTTTAATTCTTTTCAATTGCTACGGCGAAATAAAAATTCCTGATATCTTTACATTATATATTTCGTACCTCTAAGGCCATGTTATATCCCGAATGTTATCATTTTATGATAATTATAAGCTCAATCGAGCATAGGTTATGGAAATCCCTTTTTATCATATTATTTCTGCTGAATCATACTTTACTCTTCTACTTTTATATCATCAAAATCTGAAGTTTCATAACTAAGACTAACATTCGGAGTTTCAAAAGTAATCTGTTATTCCAAAAAACGTTTATGCCCAGAAATGACTCTTCAAATTCCCAAATCTAGCATCAACTATTGTTACGTAACTTTCGAATCTTTTTTATCCGCTTTTAATCTTCCTCATAGTCGATACAGTGCCATATGCTTTTTTGATCGCATTCATGAAATTTTAGAGAACAAAATTTGATAATCTGTGTGCTTCCTGTCCAATTGAATCAGTTTATTACTAATTTGATCGTTCACACATTTTTTCTTATGGTCTTACTCTACTCCTGCGTCATATAATCGAACAAAGGATAAGAAATTATTCTTTCAAAAAAGCTCGATCCCACTTTTATTAGAAAATTAATAGATTCGTTTCTTTCACTTGATTTCAATTTTATTTTAAAATATCTATAAGTAACTCAAGAATATTGAGCAGCATAGATGGCTACATGGGTGAGCAAATCGTTCATACATACTGTACTTCACTCATTTCGTGAACAAATATGTTCGAAATGAAACCAATAATTATAGGTAAGCGCAAACGTTTGCGAATAACAATACAAAATTGTCAAAAATGCTTTAAATTAACAAAAATCCTCAAGAAATTCCAAACTTTTCTGGAACGTTGTCAATATTTTCAATGAATAATCCTTTTGAAAACTTTTGATAAAATAATGTGCGAGACGAATGGGAAGAGTAAACTATATTTATCAGTATAAAACATTATTTTATTATACTGCTACTGAGTTTTCTGATTTTGAAACAAATTGCCGAAATTGAATTTCTTAACCTCCAAAATTATAAATATTGTAACTTAAATACTTGAAATTGGAAGAAGTTACATAATTCCACAATTTGGGAAATAGAATACTGGAATTGGGATTCAAACAACTCAATAATAGAATATATTGCAGTAAAATTGTAAAGAACAGCATTGGACGGCATGATAGGATCGGAAAGAAGATAATTCATCATCATTTCATTTTGAAAGTTGAAAATTCCGAAAAGAATTGATTGAAAATGTGCCTTTCAAGAAGATTGCCTATTCTGACAGAGCGTTAAATGAAATCCTGAAAATTCCAATATATATTTTTCGTAATGATAGATATTTGAAATTTGATTTGCGAAATAGAAGCGTTCGCGTTTGCGATGTCTTCGGCACACTTATTTTGATGGCATTTAATATTAAACATGAGAAACCCCGAAGGAATCAAAAAGGATCGAGTAAGTTGCCAATTGCCCGTTCCCTTCAGATGAGCCTTACAAATAAAAATTTGTTGAGATCATTCTAAATGCATGGCGTTACTTTCGAGTTGAATAGAAAATGAGTTCGAAGTGGTTGGCTATTGGAATGTCAAGTAGCTCAAAGAAACTTTTTTCTTTGAATTTCCTATTAGTCCTGTTTTTCTTTTCTCCAAAGCATTCTTTATTGCTCATCGACCTTCATTATACTCCGTGCAACATCACTTTTTCTCCTTGTAATACGTTAGGTCCAATTTCCTTCTTACTTACAGATTCATCTGTATAATTTATTCAGATATGGCCTTATATATGTACTTTGATGCATATAAAACGTAATTTTCTGGTTCTTGGTCATTTTATCTATCTTTTCAAAAAAAATGCTATATTGAATAACATCCCTTCAGTCATGCAGATTTCGATTACTACAAGAGTACTTATATGATAGAAACAGTAATTTTTCACTTCTCAAACATTCAGAGTGATTAGGAAACAAAATAATGTAGTGAGTATTGACTTTCAACTTTTATTAACGCAGCTTTAGGGGAAAAATGCCACATTAATAAGTTTAATTCAAATAATCTACGCTATTTGAACGGCTCAAAGGATAGCTAGAAATTTCTTACTTTAAATATAATCTATTGTGACTACTGAAACGAGATCTCCTTGAAATATACTGTATCTCCACTTTTAATAGGGTAAAAAATTCTATAGTTAATCTCCCCCGGAATATGTTTGAGTAATAAATCATGAAATCGTTACATAGAAACCGCTTCAAATTTTTATGAAATAATTCAAGTGTTTTCCTGGATTTTTCGGTTGTCAGATTAGCGGCAGAATTTCGTCAGACGTCCTAGGTTTTGAGGGCTTGCTGAAGCAATATAATATAAAAATAATTCTTCATTCAGCCACATGAACTCTCTACATCTACTTAGAAGCTACTTTCATCTGCGCTCTTTTCCAAACATTCAATCATCAGCATCTCCATTGGAAATGATTCTTCTTCCTCTGATATTATTTCAGAAAAATGACTATTTGGACGAATAAAATTACTTTCCAGAATCAAATTCTTCTCAATAGTTCTATATTGACGTCCTCCATGTATTCAATTTCATGTCCCAAGAAATAGAAAAACGAGATCACTTTAACCGAAAACATATTCATCATACCGCTATCTAACCCTTACTAATTTCCCTCATTTATCAAAAACCATGTCTCAATGAAGGATAAATTCACCCTAGCTAAATCGAAAACATAACCCCCTTACCATTATTCAAGACGTAACTATTTCCGTCACTTATTTCATCCTTTGTTATAATCACTTTTCGGGTAAAGGAAGAAGGAAGAAGAAGGAAGAATGACGCTTTATTGCTCGAAGACAAGTCCGCACTACACAGGATCTCGAGTTCTGCTAGACGGACGACTCCGGGCAATGGCTGAACCAATTCCCACTCAAGCGAGGAAGGGACCGGAAGGAAACTCCACCACCTGACCCGAGGATTCAGGGGGGTTAAATATAACTCTCGCTGTAAGCACATATGCTTACAGATAGAGACAGAAACGACAACGGAGAGAACTCCGGACGATCGAGCTTGAAGACAAGACCACAAGGCTGTGAAGACCGCAACCTTCGCAGTCCGTCAAAATGACGGAAGATTTGAGCGCGGCAGGGTAAGATGGACTTCGCAAACCTTGTTCGAATAGTAGAACCATCCTTTCACACCTTTCCCAGTTCATCACACGGGCGCAGAGGGCGCGGAGAGGCAATCCACTCGATGTTGCCATCGACAAGAACGTTGCAGCGAGAGCTCTGCAGCCGTGACGAGCAATCTCCTGAGGGAAGAGCCGGGTGAAAATCCGGCGCCCACTCCGTGCGCGGGCGCGAGCGAAATGAAGTGAAGGATGAGTGTAGTCAGTCGAGATGAGATGGGTTGAAACACTAAAAAATGGCCCAGCGTAAATTTCAGGTAACGCATTCAAAATACAATAAATTTATGACCGGAATCCGATTAATTAATTTTGAACCGAAACTTCGGAATGAATTCATTAAATATTCCCTGAATTGGCGCAACTTTCAATTTTATCGCTTACAATACAGTCTACCAGTATTCAAAGACATTTTCTCGCAAATAATCTAAAATTTACCCTCAAAGGTTGTAGTAATATAACAGTATCAACTTGAGTAATATCATAAATCTCAATAAGTTAAAAATGTCTTCACATGTCTATAGTTTGTTCATATAGCCAATCATATTTAAATCAATTTTCAATTGCTTGGAAGATAATATAATCATCCTGAGGGCTTCCGTTTGGTTTCTCTCCAGAATACGGATGGACTCCATCCATGCATTCTACACTATAGCTAGAAACTATGACCAAAAATTTCTAAATATTGCATTAAAATATATGATACCCACTAAATAATATTCACAAAATAATATGTAATAAATAATAGTCGGTGTGTGCATTTCATCGATAATAATAGCAAGTAACTTTTCCACAATAATTAACACATAAAATGAGCATAAATCAAGGATTCATTGACAATTTATATAATTGAGTTCAAGAGGGTTTAACAGCTCAAATATTTGGATAAAGTTTAATGTTATACCGCAGGGTGGCTTGGAGGCAGACCATCCGTGCAACCTACGGGTCTTCCCCTCAGTGGGGAAGATGTGTAGGTTGCACGACTTCCCCACTGTGGTTTAAAAGAAACTTTTAACATTTTCTTTTGGAATCTATTTGGCCTTGTTTGACGGATTCATGGAAAAATACGGCTTTAAGAAGTAAGTATAATGATTTTTCTCGAAAGAACATCTATGTACCACATTTGAATTATACCTGTAAAAAAGGATACAAATATCAAGAAAACTGTTCTCGGACAAAGGCTAGATTTTTTCGAATAGACCAAGGAAAACGCTCTTCATCCAATTACATACGCCTCTATTATCATTCTACTTCCGTTGGAAAAAGAACTATGGAGATGGTTCTCTGTTCCACTTGCGAACTTTTTTAACGCCTGGTGCTGTAAATCCCGTTAATAAGAGGAAAAATATTTTTTATATTATCCAAATCACGCAAACATTCAGTGAAAATCAGTTCCAACCCATTTCAATATGATTCTTCTGTAAACTAATTGCCAACAATAAATCATACACAAATATGTCCTTTTTCCTAAATCTCACTAAATTTAACAACAATGAACTATTAAAACAAAAGGTACACAAAACCTGATACGACCGGAAAAGGAAGGAATGACTCTTGGATGTAAAGATTCGCAGGGCCTTTCTGCTGTCAATCTGCCAAATTTTCACCTCTATTGCGGGCAGTTCAATTTACATAGACGCTCGTGAATATGGTAGATGATTCCACGATCACACACCCCAAGAATCAAAACTTTTTAAAATTTTTAGAAATATGTAAAAATCGTGAAATATAGGATAGGGATCATAGTTGGAAAAAAAGTTATGCAGTAAATATCTAACTTTTTGACCTTCACTTGCACAAACCGGAAATAATATGTCCCTTTGGCGTGCCTTGAATTCCATTAGATCGACCAATACATTAAGGTTGCACCCTAATTGACTTTCACTGCGTGTTTTGCTGTTTGGCAGGACCTTCACTTGCACAAACCGGAAATAATATGTCCCTTTGGCGTGCCCTGAATTCCATTAGATCGACCAATACATTAAGGTTGCACCCTAATTGACTTTCACTGCGTGTTTTGCTGTTTGGCAGGAGTTTTATTGTAGCTGTGATTTGTCATAGCCTACATTATTGCCGTTGTTCCTAGTAAATAATTTTGAACTAATCCCTCATGGTCTTTGCTCGTCGTATAAAAAGTGAAACTTTACTTCGTTACATGGCGATGTAAACATGAATTCTTTCCTCAACCCATTTACGGCCAATTCCATTCCATCTTGACTTGCTTTTTTCATTGGTGTGACTTTAATCCGATGGCATTAACTGGAGTTCAAAATTCTTTTCTATGGCGTCGAGAAAATATGAACACAACGCAGTGCTTTCCGGACTGAATTCTTTGTTGTGTTCAAATTTTGTAATTGCCAAAAGCACACGAAACGATGGAGAGTTTTAAAAGTTTATGTTTTATAGGATCACGTGTTGTGAATTATTGTATTTGAACAGAGTTGATCCAAAAAGTCCTGTGACCAACAAATTCGAACAATCATTGTATTGTAGATTTGAGAAGAAGTGCGAGCAGAGTGAAATTGGAAGGTTGTGAGGGGGGGCTTTTCAGAGGTAGCAAGCGACTCGTGGAAATTGAAATAGAGGATATGGGATTCAAGTAGAAAGAGAATCCCGGAGATGTCCGTTGTGTATGCAGTAGGCTGAAACATATAGTGGTAAAGATTGATGAGAGGAAGAGCGCAAAAAATACAGTATTTTGGATAATTGGTGGTGTAGGATGCATGTGCATCAAGGTCAGGACCATCACGACGAGACTCTTGGACTTCATTGTTTTGAGAATAATACTGTAAACATGATTACTGTACTACAGTACTGTATCATTGCTGTTTCCAACTAGTGCACACTTTATGTCCTCGCCGGATCCAACAGCACACCACGTATTCCACGTCGCACACGTGCCGTAGCCTCAACGCCCCTCCATTGCATCCAATCTGCAATACATACTAATCCTCTTCCTTTGCTTCAAGTATAGAAACTTTAAGTTTATTGAGTATCCACCTTGCCGCCAGACTCTTGCCCCAAAAAGTCGTATGATTTCGCAAAGACACGCCCTCATCCATATCTTCTTTTACAAAACTCAACATCACGCCATCAACCACACAGCACCTCGCTCAGGTTACACAACTCGCCAAAATATTGGCTCCCTCTGCTTGAGTGTTGTCCACAAAAGTCCTGTGATTCACCAAACCGACCCCCTTCCATCTGCTGCAACAACGTTTGCAAACTGGCTCTTCCATATTCGCCATTTCGACATCCCTGTATCCATCGGACAACCCCTCGCTCCAAGTACCTGTTCACCGCCAACAGTTACGGGGCGCAATGCTGCCTTTGTTCGCTTGCATGCCGGTTCACAGCTATGGGGCCCTATAGCTCTCCGTCTGTTTCAATCTTGTGCACAAAGTCGAATGATTTAGAAACGCAATTCCCTTTCATGTACTGAAATAAACTTCAAGTTGTTTCCTCTAGAATCAAATTCAACATTACGATGTCAATCGCAAGCGCGTTGCTCAAAGTAGCATCCCTTTTACTCGTGATCAACATGGACACACTTCCCTTCAATCTTAATCACATGCCCCTGCTGAGATCAAATCTCGCAGATATGTCAGATTCCAAAATGGTTCAACAGCATCTCTACTACAATGGGTCGCACTGCTGTTTCATTCCGAATTAGTTTCGTAGACGGCAGCTCTGGCGATGAACGTTGCGTCACTAGTGGAAGAAACCCTCGCACCGAGATAATTTCGTTGAGAAAACCGCGGTTGCATCGCTGTGTTTTACAAAAATAATACTCTCGACAGGTCGACCTGGTGGTTGTTTTCGGGGTCCTGGCTGGCTGCAAAACAAACGAGAACGGGCATGCTCGATACTGATAATATCGGTATCCTCACAGCGTTACTTGGTAACTCGGTTCCAAATCGCTAATTTTTTGATTCCAGCCGGGAATACGAAAACCACATTGTCAATACTGAAGAAGATTTGATAAAGTATGAGACGATAGGGCTGACCCGAGTGCAAAAAGGGCGATAATGTTCCTGTTTTCGTTCGTCTCGACTTTCGCAAGAGTCGGTCAAAAGTTTTTCTTATTCTCATTTGTTGTTCACGAGTGTATCGATTGTGCATTTCATAGAGTATAGGTGAATGCAGTCGAATTTATGTATGACAAGGCAGGCAGAGGAATAATTCTCTCTTTGGTTTTGCGCAAGCATGTGCTGCGTAGGTGACGACCAAGGTGCAGGCTAGAAAATTTACCACCTCCTGACAAGTTGCAGTTGTGTAAGAATGAGGGATTTATAAAATGGTTAAAGGGGGTTGGGGTGCAGCATGCAATTATGTCGCAAGGAAGAGGATAAACAGCTGTAGATGGAGGGGGCACGAATTGTAAGCAAAGATTGAGTTTAGAGAGTCATTGTTTCTCTCTACAGATGCAGAATTTCCTGTCGCCTTTCCATGCTGTCAATTGGATTCGAGGCTGTATCGTACAGTGGTATTGGTGCTGTATAGACTCGTTTTCTGTAGCGGTTTAGTTTTACAGCATATGACGCAAATACTACATATTCGTACTGCATGGTCGTACATGCACGTACCGTGCTACCTGCTCACGCAGAGTAGTTGAATAATGTAGCGTGGTCTACCGTGCTGCAGTTTAAGAAGAGTGACACAAGTGCCCTAAATTATTAGTGTTGCGAAACCGGATATTGAGATGATCTCGACGAGGGCGATCTACAGGTGTAATTCCACAAGCTGTATCAAGGATAATGTGCGTATCAACCAGAAATCAGTGGCAGGAATTACTTTTGACGCTCTATTCTAGTGCACGACGACCATGCAGATCATGGAATGCAAGCAAAGCAACCCATGGTTTGAGTTGCCACCTCATTGAATCGTGCCGAATCTATGAAGAGCAAGTAGCGTATGTCTGGCAGGTTGCATTGTCAACGGTAGTTTAATGTAGAGCAAACAAAATATTAAAAGCTGTCGCGAAGGGCAGGGTCGGATAAAGGGTGTAACCTGCAGCGATGATTCGGTTGAGGCCAAGTTATGACAATAATGCAAATCAGAGACAGAAAGTACAAATGGTTTGATGCGAGTATCTAATGCGGTTCAAGTTTATTGGAATCGCAGTATTACTTTCAGGGTACAAACTTGACTTGACCTAGTGTATTTGTACTCCAATGCCAAGTCGACAGCAAGTGAAGGGTTGAATATAGCAAGTGCGTCTGTTACGGGACGTATTGTTTGGCGACAAGAATGAATCAAAGCGTTGTAGATGAGGATGTTTGAACATTTGAAGCATTTGCGGTAGGAGTAATCAAGTCGAGGAGCAGAGTAATTCCCAAGATGAACCCTATAGGTAGGGTTTGTCTAGGTTATTTTTAATTTGAAAATAATTCTCTGTGGTTTCTTTGAAGAAATTAGGCGAGTATGAAAAGAGCGGCTCTGTGCTATTAAAGAAACTATTATTGGGCAGGCGACAATGCCTGGGCGATAACGTAGAAACTGATTTCTGTAGCTTTGAGACCACTGTCGAAACAGCTTGAGCTATTGTCTTCAACTCCACGATGAGCACCCATCCTGAACCCTCCAAAGGTTGCCTACATGTGTAGAATGGCAGTAAGGGGCTACCTTTGAGCAAAGCGCGCGTGGGCCCTGTTCATTCTCTAGCCAAACCAAATAACCATCGTTCTTGCCAGAGTCTGTAGAGCCATTTACAGTACATACTACTGCGAGCATTTGCTCGACTCTTGGCAACTCTTCCAGCACTGCATATTCCCCAACTCTAGCATTCGAGCCCTTCCAATAATACAAAGTTCGCCACCAATTGATACGCCACCCTTATGGACATGACCAACGCCGTCTGCTTGTTTAACGCACCAGCACACACCATTTAGTTGGTGTTGGAGCTCGTTTAAATCTGTTTCAATAAGAATATTAGGGGACAAGTTTCCAAGTAAGAGTACACTGCAGCATAAATCCCCATTTCCACCGTGACTCGGACCCGTACCGTTGATCGTGCTGATGTGGTTGATGGACAAGGGATTCCAGCCTTTCAATATTAGTATACTGCTGAAGAACGCCACCACTTGCGCGCAATTGACACAACGTCGCAAGAAAAATGTCGAGCATTCAACACCGCCTATACCGGTAAAATAATCACAGTTTATACCCTGTTTGCGACAGCCCAACGTAGTTAATATTTTCTACTCTTCTAAATTCCAGGTTAGCGTAAGCATTACAGTCTCCAATCCAAGTAGTCGAAACCGACCAGTTCGACGTCCCCCGGACCCCACGCATGCTTTTGTCCCTTTCTTCGTCTCTGAGCTTGATGTTCCATCCCACATCCAACCGGCTTGAGCAGCACGCCGCTCGACTCCATCCGCTCATCCTCTTCATCACCCTCGCCCCAAATTTTCCGAACCCCCTCTCTCCTCAACGACTCCACTACCTCAACCTTCTCCACCCCATGTTCCGCCTCATACCGAACCCGATTCCAATCTACCTCCTTCAACCACGCATGTTGCTTCACCTCCTTCAACCCCAACCGCTTTGTCCACTCTCTCCGTAGCATGCCCCCAATCAGATCACTCACCTCCTCTGCAACCCCTTCAGGGAACGATACTTCACCCTCGATCCACGATGGCCACACTCCACATACCATCGCATACAATACCACCCCCATAGACCAGACATCCGCCTCTGCCCCATACCCTTCCACTCCTTCACCGCCACCTTTGACAACCTCAGGTGCCATGTACCTTCTCGTTCCCACCAGCGATAGTGCTCTCCCCACGGAGCCGTCATCCAGCGCCACATGCTTTACGAGCCCAAAGTCTGCTACCCTGATATGACCCCCGCCATCCAGCAGTAAATTCCCCATCTTCACATCCCGCACCAACCACCCTTCACTATGACACTTTTCCACACCGAGCAGAATCTCTGCAAACATAGACCTCGCAACCGTCTCATCCAGTCCCTTTCCCACAGTCCTCATCACTTTCATCAGGTCCCCATATTCCGCCAGTTCCATAACGAAACAGAGGTGTCCTTGAGCTTCGAAGCAGTCCTCCAGGCGCACGACACATGCGCAACTCCCAGCCGTCATGCGTCCGAGTAGCACTCTCTCCCCCACAATCCCCTGCAATCCGGACCGATCCTTCATGACATCTTTCTTGGACACTGTCTTCATTGCAAACATCTCGCCATCACTACGCCGTCTCACGGCATACACCCTACCTTCCGCGCCCTTACCGATAGTGCCTTTAATTTCATAGTTGAGGATGCCGTGGGAGAGGTTGGCAATGGCATGGCGCGCAGCTTTGAGGAAAGTGTTTCGGGAGGCAGAGTCGGGGAAGGAGATGCGGACGCCGGAGATGGAAATGCGCCTGGCGGAGAGGGGAATGGGATGGTTGGCCTTTGATAGGACGAGGAGAGTGGGTGGGTGGTGGATGATGGCCTGGAGAGGATGACTGCTGGGCCGCGAAGGGTGAGGAGGCGGGAGTGGAAGCGGGAGACGGTGACATGAGAGGAGAAGAGAAGAGGGAGGTGGGGAGGAGGGCGGAGGAGCGTGGGGATGATGAGGGCATGGTGTGTGTGTCAGTGGGGTGGAATTGCGGGTTTTTGTGGAAAGGTTGGGGGCACTGATTGGATGTTTGGGTAGATGTTACGGGTGGCGGTGCGGCGAGGTGGGATGTTATTTATATAAAGTTGGAGGGGTATACGAGGGGATGGGTGGGTATGGCTGAGTGGTGGAGATTGCAAGCGGACAGAGTATCTGTTGTTGTACATAGGTGAGGTGTTGTGCACAGTTGAGAGTGACAGGGTGAGAGGGGGCGTAGTATGATTGGAGGTGGGAAGTCGAAATAGAAGATGGAGGGGTGCAGAAATGGTAATGATGGTGGTAAGAGTTGGGAAAAGGCGAAAGACGCAGATATCACCAGGCGGGGCAGGGATGGGGAGAAAGTCGAATGGTTTGGATGGAGGGTGAATGATGTGATGCGTGACGTGATGAGCAGGAGAGGAGAGAGAGGGAGAGGAGGTGAGGGGGAGAGGGTAATGTGTATGAAGGGAGCGCAAGCAGAATTGGAAAGTGTAAAGCGGGAGTTGGTGCTTGAGGGCAGTAGCGGGGAGGGGAGTGGATTTCCAATGGAGCATCATCCATACTGTGCAGTACAGTCGGGAAGTTTTACAGTGATAGGAACTGTATGATAGGGCGGATCAACGGTGAGGAGCAGAGGGCAGAGGGCAGAGGGCAGAGGGCAGAGGGGATAAAGTTTAACCAGTTGTACATATTTGGTATATTGCCAGCACGTGACTCGGTACCGTACATATCGTATATGAGAGCGATTCATACAGCAGCGGCTGAGTGAGTGCGGCAGGAAACTTTGCCACCAAGGCGCTATTGACAAAATAGGTTTGACAGAAAAACCGGTAACGGAGCAAGTATTTTGGTGAGGGATTGTTTATAATCAGCCAACCGAGCTGCAAAATGAATGGTTTCACGTTACTACTCGAAAAGAATTGTCATACTTGAAGCTCACCTCTCACCTCATTCGTCCAAGTTTAAAATCAACAATTGTTCCATCGTGTTGGTGCATGTGGCCATTTGCAAGTACCGCGCCATGATGGCCAAGCCTGATCATCAACGGCACCCAATTGTTATGTACCATACCGTAATAACAAATATTATCCGGCCTGCACTTGTTGACAGCCAGCCTATTTATACGTATCGACTCGTACGTATAAATACGGTACGGGAGCATTGCTCAATGGACCAAGTTGCTCATTCAACATAAAGTTGATGTTCCCAGCAATGTGACAGCTGGTATGAGTTGAACCCTTTTCCAACACAAATGCAACCTGTGCCATCCCATTCGTCGCTTTATACCCGCCAACCCTTCGAGAGAGACCTCACTCATCATTCATCCTCCATTCACTTTCACTTCCAGGTGACACATGACTCCATTCATTTACATTATATCATTTGTCACCACGCAACGATGCCTAGCGCTCCTTTGCACATTTCAACCCTGTTAACCTCTACCCACCTCAGGTCGCTCGCCAAACGCCCCGTCTCATGCACTACAGCAACGCAATTGCGTACAAATCTAAACATCCAATTCCGCACCGGCCCACTCATTTACACGAATCGCCGCCATCTACTCCTCATCTGCAATCTGTACAACTAGCGCATGCACAATCCCGTAATCGCCCATACACCTCATTTCCGCTGAGCCCCATTTGAAAGCCGCATTGCCACGTCTTGTGCCGCCTGGCTTTTTTTTTGTAATGACGTGACGAGAGTGGCTGCCTTGGGGGCAACAGAGAAACTTTACTAATCTCGTTTTTACAGTCTCATGCCCTGAGCATGACTGGCGAGGTTGTTGTCGTCTACGGTACATGGCGAGTCTTGCTTTTGCATGAGGATGCCGGTAAGGACACACATATTGGCGATGTGAATTGGCGTTTTTATGTTTTAAAACAGCAAATGTTTTCTGTACCTTCGCATGTTGCTTCTTTACCCTGTGTCCGACTTGGTGGCTTTTGCTTTAAAGCTGGCTGTAGACAAGGTGGATGGTTCGATTACGGCAATATAAATAAACAGAGGTACGACTCGTTGACTGTAAAGTAGTGCTGATACAGAATGTCTTCCATCAGCTTGCATTTTGAATACGGATGGATGGTGAGGATTCCGTGTTGCCCCTCTTGACGACGCATTGCTGCAAACACCGTCATCTCATTCATGCGCCCGTTTGCTGTCACATGCCACATTCGGACTTTTCTGTAAGCACGTCCATCCCGCCCACTGCTAGCCAAGAAAAAAATGCCTCGCCAATCGGAATAACTTTACGCCTTGCCGGATTATCAACTTCCGTAAATCCAATAACCCTGTGATTACTGTCTCGAGTCAACGCCTCGTAGATCTACAATTACAGCCCAGTAGAAAACTTTGCACAAATGTGCACACAATGTGCAGAGAGCAGGCACTATGGGACACCCCGCTACACAATACACCACATGAGCACCGACTGCAATTGATACTGTACGTCCTGCATCAAATCATCCCTCCTTCGCTCTCTACCATCAATTCAAAATGGCCCCCTCCTCGCTCTTACCCCATCCTCATTTCTCTCAAAGTAACATACCGCTATCAATTCCATCATCTGCCATCTTTCGACAGCCCTCCAATACCTCGCGCTGCACCAATACATGTATAACGCTCCCCCTACCCCCCGGCTTACTGCATCTCTCTTGCACAGCCACCCACACCCTCCCTCCGCTGGAGAGATGCAGATCGCTTCAATTACACCCTTGTTACCAACCTTGTTACTCTCTAGCCCCAACCTGTTTTGACTGGTTTACAGTTCATATCACGCCTTTGTACCCTGCATAACGCAAAAGCCCTTTGAAACAAATCCCGAAGCCTGGGCAATGCCCCCTAATAAAGATTCAAATCATGGGCAGTCCTGTCGCGGAGTCGTGTCTTCCAACAACCAGGCCGATACCCTGGTGTGGTAAACACCACACCTTGCTCTAGATTTTACCAGCCAGAAAATCAAAACATTGGATAAAGGTACGTGCCGTTAAAGATCTAAGGACGCAGCCCCTGCACCCCGCGAACAATGACAAGCCAACTTGCTGTCGCAAAGCCGCTTCAACAGTTTACGTGCCAGTGGCGATTAGAATCATTCGATGGCCACTAGATAAAGAGGGTAAAACCACTAAGTGTTCCCTGTTTCAAGGGTCGTTACGTGCCATAGATTCTAGTGTCACTCGCTTCTGGGCACATGGATCGCAGATAATCCAGTGGTGCTGTAGATAATATCTGAATCAGCGGCCATTGTAATCGCGAACAAAAGAGAGGAGGCCCCGACTGTCAGGTATGGAAGGGCGATTGTGTGACATACTGTTGTCGGTGGAGAGAAAGGGAAAGAAAGTTGATCGATCCGACTCCCAACGTATAAGCCCCATGTCGTTTTAGTATGAACTTGTGCCGGCATAAAGCGAATATCAAATGCAGTGCGGCATTGCGGATATTCTACGAACAGGTGAGCATTTTAAAATCAAAAGGTTGTATCAGAAATGAGAAACTTCGTGGAGAGGGTAAAATGGCAGGCGGTGGAGAAAACAGGGAGAGAATCGAGTATGAATACTGTTATCGGTGGAAAAGGTTGTATCAGAAATGAGAAACTTCGTGGAGAGGGTAAAATGGCAGGCGGTGGAGAAAACAGGGAGAGAATCGAGTTTGAATACTGTTATCGGTGGAGAAAGGGGAAAAAAGGCCGAGGCTGAAGATATAGTATGAACAGTCGGCTATTTAAAGGCGAAGAGTTGTGTCAGAGTTGTTGCACAGATGGGAACGTCACTGTGAAGGGTAAGAGGGTAGGCGGTGGAGACAGCAGGGAGAGACGCGAGTTTGAGTACTGTTGTCGGTGGAGAAAAGGGCAAGAAAGGCGATCGAGCCGACCGTCACACAAGCGACAGGCAGTTTGGAAAGGTACTTTTATCCAACTCTTAGCGGCCGTTGCAACCTCGAGTGAAAGTAAGAGGACAACATGTCTGGCAGATGCAGAAGCGCGACAACTACTAGATACAGGAGAAAGGCCGGGTGCAGATATAGTATGAACAGGCGGGCAATTCAAAAGTGAAGCGTTTTGTGAGAGATGAGAAAGTCACCGTGAAGGGTAGTGGGGCAGACGGTGGAGAAACCAGGGAGAGATGCGAGTTTAAACATAGTGTTGTGAGTGGAGAAAAAGGAAAACAAGGCGGATGGAGGCGACAAGATGCAAGCGACAGGCGGTGATGGAATGGGTGGGCTAGATTTTATGCGAATTCTTATCGGCCACTGCAATGTCGAGTAAAGGTGAGAGGAGAACACGGCTGGGAGATACAGAAGCGCGACAACAAGAAGATGCAAGGGGCAGGGCGGCTGCACACATAGTATGAGCAGGCGGCCATTTCACGAGCGAAGAGTTGTATTGGAGATGAAAAAGTTGTGAAGAGGTGCAGAGGCAGGCGGTGGAGAAAACGGGGAGAAATGGGAGTTTGGCACAGAATGCACACGTGTTTGCAAGGGGCATAAGAGAGGGTGTGAATGTATTTTGTATTCAAGTGGTGTATGTGAGAGAAATAGGAATGAAGCGAACGAATGATCTATTGGAATGCAAGACAAGCGGCGCGTATAAATGTATGTGAATGAAGAAACTGTTTCCAGGATGTGTGAAGAGGTGACAGGGTGGCGTGCAGAGTGTGGAGATTATGGCGTGTGGCATGGCACAAGAGTTTACAGGGCCAGTGCAAGGCGACTTGGAAATGTAATGTGTATGTTGGTGGTATGCTGGTGGTGTTGTTATCGGTATGGAAGGAATGAACCAACGGGAGACTGTCGCAAGCGGTTGGGTGGTGTAAGGAAACGTGGAATTTGGTAGGAGAGAAACAAGGAAAAAAGAATGTGGGGGCGCGCGCCAGTGGCAACATGACAGTGTTGCGGGATAGATAGACGTGCAGTGACAGAGCGAATGGACTCGAGTTGGTGGCGGGGGGGGGGGGGTGGTACAATACAGTAAATTCTAAATTCGAGTAAAGTCAAGTTGTTGTATATTTCGAGATACCAGGGGGAAGAGATGGAGGAATTGGGGCACAAGAGGCGTGTTGCCGCGATAATGTTGCAGGGGGATTTACGGTTGTGTAAGGTACAGGTTGGACGGTGATGGAGGCGGGGGAACGGTGGCCATAAACTAGGATGATGTGTTGTGGCACTTGAGATATTTGAGATACGATAGGTGAATGGGGAGATGGATGCAGACGGTCAGCAACAACAACGCCCAGGGCGGGTATGGCTCCACTGTGGAAGGTTGGTTGGCGGGGTGAGGTAATATCCTGGGCGGGGAGGGGATGAATGTGAATATGGAAGAAAATGCGAGAGTGTCAGCTGGGTGGCCCTCGTTTGCGATGGCGGTTGCCGGTTGGGCGGTTGCCGGTTGACGGTGTGCCATATTATGTTTGGTTTGGATGCAAAACGTGGGCCATACACGTTTGGTATTTGGAATTTTTCAGGTTTGCCGGTTTTTTCGAGGACTTGCCCCTTGCGGTGGGACACGACATGACTGCTGTACGACAGTGGGTGGCTGCTCTGGATCTGATTTCTGCATCTGCATCTGCTTCTGCTTCTGCATCTGCTTCTGCTCGAAGAGTTTTACATCTTGCCCTAGATTAGACTCGACTCATTAGAGATTATCAAAGAAAAATAACACTGCCACTCTATGCATGTGCGATACGATTCGGTATCGCCATTACAAACGTTGCGGATAATTAATATGCCCAAAGCCTACCAACTCGGCCATCTTGCCACGCCCATCCGAGTTCCACAGACTCCCCGACGATGCCCCACTCCCCCCGACTCCAAGCTAATCCTCGTAAACGACAGTTCCCTCTCCTCCTTTGGGCAAGTCTCCACCCCCACTCCATTCATCTTCAGGTCATTCAACACGTCCTTTTGCGGCTCATCATGCTCCGCATGGAACCTCAAATCTCTCCAATCCACCCCACGCATCCACGCGCAATTCTTCACCCGATTCAAATCCCACCTCTTTGCCACATCCTTGTGCAACAAACCCTCCAACAACGCTCGCGCCTCCTTTCGAACCCCTTGCGGAAACTGCAACGCCTGTCCACAGATCGCATCATACAAGGATTCCTCATCACTCCCCGCCATACCCTGTGCAAATGGAAACTCCCCACCAACATCACATACAGTACAACTCCCAGCGCCCACACATCCGCCTCCACTCCATACCCTACCTTACCACCACCACCACCACTGATCTGCTCGGGCGACATGTACCGCTTGGCACCCACAAAGCTATTCGTACGGCCCACCAGTTGAAAACGATGATCATCCAGTGCATCCGCGTCATCCCTGCCCGAATCACTCCCACTGCCACACATCGTTTCCACCTCCATTCTCTTTGCAAGTCCGAATTCTCCCAGCTTGATATGCCCCCGTCCATTCAATCGAATGGCCCCCAACTTGACACCACGATACAAATATCCCATACGATGACACTCCTCCACACCCAGCACCATCTCCGCAAACAACTTTCTCGTCACGCGTTCCGTCAACTTTCCATTCCTCAACGCCTCCAACACACGTCTCATATCCCCATATTCCGGACGTTCCAACACCAGACATAAATGACTATCCGTTTCAAACGCATCCACCAAAGTATGAATAAATGGAATGCGCCTGCCAGCCGCCTCTGCCAACACCGCTCTCTCCGCCACCACCCCTTCCAACCTCGACTCACAATCCATAGCCTGTTTCGGGACCATCTTCATCCAGAACAAGACGCCATCGTCCTTGCGCCTGACCAAGTACATACATGCGGACACTCGACTGCGAACCTTGGACCAGATGGTGTAGCGTTGTACACCGGTGGAGAGTTGTTGAATGGCGGCGTGTGCAGCGGCGAGAAATGCATCACGTGTGGTGGGGTCGGGAAAGGTGAGACGGAGGCCGGAGAGGAGGACGTGGAGTCTGGATTGGGGGAGCGGGATGTTGGTGGGGGAGAGGACGAGTAACTTGGAGTCTGTTTCGGGGGTGAAGGATGTGGGTTTGGAGAGGAGGACGGCTGGGCCGCGGAGGGAGAGGGTGCGGAGTTGGCGGAAGGGGAGGCGTATGGTGGTGGTGAAGGTTTGGGGAGGGTGGAGAGGAGGGCGCGGGAACGGGGGCGGGATGTTGGGGCTGGCATGATTTGAGTGAGAAGGTTGGTTGTGACGGGTGGGGTGAGGGTGGGGTGGAGGGTCGGGTTTTATAGTGTTGGGGTGGTGAGATGGGCGGGTCGGGTTGTGGAGGAGGCGCAGTGTTGGACGAAACAGGGCGTGGAGTAGAGAAGATTGGGCGCAAGAGGATTGCAAAGAAATCAAAGACGGGCGACTAGTCGATGGTTACAAGGTGGGTGTGTAACCTGGTCTGGTGTCCTGTAGAGTGCAGTTGAGTGTGGCGAGCCATTCTTGTCCAAGGAATTAATGTATTACAAATAAACTGAATTAAATTAATTGAATAGTATATACTTTTGTGTATTTTATTATTAGGCATTGTTGTGATTGTTGCAACGTCACCACGTTGGCCACTCCTACTCGCTCTTTATACACGTGGCTTTTTTTTTATAAAGTCAAAAGTCAGATCACCTCCATCCTCCCTCCGCCACTTTCACATAGTGTACTGTACAGGTGTACTGTACTGTACAGTACACTACGTACAGTACGATATACGGTATGCCCGTGGGCCCGTCGGCTCACCTCACCTCCCTGACGCCACGCACCCAAACCGACCACTGGCGACCACTGGCGACCACTGCTGACCACTACTGACCACCAAACTTTTTTCGACCCGCTCAGCAACTCGTTGCTCCTCTCCCGCTCTGTACCGAATCAGTTGACGGTACCGAATCTTACCACCCACATGGCTCCCCCTCCCCTCACCAACATCAAGCAGTTTCCCACTGTCTCTCTCCATCCATCCCACCATACGGTACCGTAACCAAGGTGTACGGCCAGTGGCCAAACGATTTTGTCACAGTGCCGCTGTGTGTGGAAAAAAAGGGTAAACAGATCACCCGACACCTCCCCACATACTGTACACAGGATAGCTACAACTATAATGCCTACCGTAGACCTAGACGCATTCAGCGACAAAAGACTGTAGTAAACAAACGGCAATACGTAACATGAACAGAGACAAACAATCGGCACAAATTGCTCTCTCTCGGCCTTTATAAAAACGGAAGACATCATACTATTGCTCATGCAATGCAACGAACGCCGAAAATTGCGCCTCAATCCGCTTGTCATACTCCTGTACGCCACTAGTTAGTAGTACAGTATAGTACTACTCCCTACCCCTTCCATTGTCACGATATTACAACGTTACTGGCCACTCGTTCTCCATCTGCCCCTGAGCCCTTGTACAGTATCACCCATCCCTCCCATCCCTCCCATCCAAGTCCCCATCATCCTCATTCCTCATTCACCATCCCATCCCCTCCCGCCACCCCCTCCCCTCCATCATTCCATTCCTTCATTCAAACCCTTTCAACAACACCCCACCCCCGTCAACAATGCAAACCCCATTCCGTCTTCCACCAAACACACCATACCCATCCTCTCCTCCACATCCCCTACACTCATATCTCTCATGCAAAACCTACACGCCCCCACCCAACCAACAACTACACCCCAAACCCCGCCCCATCCATTCCTCTTTTAACACGAACACCCCCCCCAACCCCCCACACAACCCATCCCAATAAAAACCCCACCAACCTCCTCACCCCGCCACCATCCCCCCACCCCCTGAAAACCTAAACCTAAAACCACACACACTCCAACATGAATATTCCGCTCTCCCTCCTCCCCTCCCTCCCCGCCACCTTCTCCTCCCCAGTCCGACTCCCCCTCCTCCAGCAGCGTCACCTCTCCCTCCACGGACCCCTCATCCTCCTTTCAAAACCAACCTCCCCACAACCCTACAAACTCCTCCTCCTCTCCCCCTCCTCCCCCCCTCCCCTCTCCACAAAGTCCATCCTCCTTCACCCCAACCTGCGCATCACCTTTCCCTCCCCATCCCTCCGTCAAGCCTTTCTCCTCGCCGCACAGCACGTCTGTCATCACATCTCCCCGGGTATCTCCGCTTACAACCTCTGCGAAAAATACGCAGTGCCATGTCCGGCGAAGTTTATCTCGTCTCACGTATTGCTGATGCTCGCTTGTTTTGTATGAAGGTCGTTCAAAAGGTCGACGTTTGCGCATGTACCTCCAGGATGGACGCGCTGGTTGCGGAACGTGCCGCTTTGGCACAGGCGGCTGTTCAGAGGGATAAGTTTGTTGTCAGGCTTGTGGATGCGTTTGAGACGGATAGTTGTTTTTGTATGGTGACTGAGAGGATGGAGTATGGTGATATGAGGCGCGTGATTGGGGGGATTGCGTCGGGTCGTTTGTCGGAAAAGGTGGCCCGTTTCTTGTTTGCCGAGATGGTGTTGGGTGTGGAGGAGTGTCATCGTATGGGCTATTTGGTGCGCGGTGTCAAGTTGGGCAGTTTGAGGGTCAATGGAAGGGGACATGTGAAGATTGCTGATTTGGGCTGGGCAAAGGGTATGGATGTCGAGTATGTGGGGTGTCAGCGTTGGAGTGAGGATAGTGGTGAAGGTAAAGAGCGCGATTGGGAGCTTGTGGGACGGACGTCCACGTTTGTGGGGACCAGGAGGTATATGGCACCAGAGCAGGTCAAGTGTAGAGGCTATGGTTCCGCGGTGGATGTGTGGGCGTTGGGTGTAGTCTTGTATGTGATGGTGGTTGGCGCGTATCCGTTTGGGGGAGGGGAAGGCGAAATGTATGATGCCATTTGTAAGGGGACTTTGGGTGTGCCGCATGACCTGACCATGGAGTTGAAGGAATTGATCACGGGTATGCTGCAGACAGAGGCGGGGAGGAGATGGGATTTGAGTGCGGTCAAAGCGTGCGCATGGATGAATGGTGTGGATTGGACAGACGTCAAGTACAAGGCCGAGCATGATGTGGCGCAGATTCCAGTGTTGCGGGAGTTTGCGGCGAATGGATTGTTGCCAGAGGATGATGGCAAGGTGGTCAAGGGGGAGCTGTCCACGAAACGAGGTAGTGCGGGATGTTTGGAGAATTGGGAGACGGCTGGAAAAGCTGGCAAGGGTTCACGGATCCCGCAGGCGGGAATGGACCTCCTCGGCTTTGGCTACATCAACTACCCGCGGGATCTGTAGGAAAGGCGCAGGGGCTTTGTGTGAGCAGGGACGTTTGGATTGCATGGATCCGTTGACATCCGTTGCCGTCCAATCTGGGAACCGATTCAGTTACAGTTGCACTTGAACATTGGATCCGACTCTCCAATGGCTCGGGCTAGCTACCGTAGCTTGTTGCTATGATTATGCCGTATTTTCCGATTAGCTGCTGTTGTAGCTCATGATTCCTTGAAACATTATTCATTCGACGGGCACGTGACCGCATTGGGACAGCAGCCTGCCTTGCTTCTTTCCTTTGTGTACCAGAG
Organism: Kappaphycus alvarezii; assembly: GCA_002205965.3. Lineage (NCBI taxonomy): Eukaryota > Rhodophyta > Florideophyceae > Gigartinales > Solieriaceae > Kappaphycus > Kappaphycus alvarezii. The sequence continues at coordinate 173,925 of NADL03000814.1, read as the reverse complement.
TACAGTAGTTTTGAGTAGATGCCGCCGCGGTTTCACCCAGTTTCGACGCCCTTGTGACTGCCGCGAGTCGCGACAAACCTGCAACATCCTACACGACAGTGGTGCAAACCTCCCTTGGAAAGCATGTTTACAGTATGCAACCGCTGGGTTTGGCAACAGCCGAGATTTTGCAGCGAGATAAAACACTTGAATTGCAATACTCTTCATGCCATGCCAACGCCGCAAACAGCACCAACGGACTCTGGTCACTCACGAGTTTGTAGTTTGTGACTTGATGTTTGGAATGCCGAATGCAGACAAGGGGCTATGCCTCGCTGGCTGGTGTCGATATCAACGCTAGCTCGCATGTCAAATACCCAGGCTTGCAGCATTCGAGCGCGGTAGAGTACATCGCGTGTACAAAGCTATATGAGACGTGATATGTACAGATGTGCAGCGAAAAATGCAGGCGGTTTGTTTTGGCAGTCTCACAAGGCCCGCCATCATGACCAGACCAGATGCGATGGACAAGGCGGGGGGAAAGTGGACGAAAATAGACTGTGGACGAGCATGGAAAAAAACAAACATTAACATGCCCGTTGAAGACTTGAAACCCTCAAGTGACTTGAGTCAAGTCTCACCTCCGTTATGGCCCCGACCAATCATCGCACTGTAAATTAGATGGAGATGACTCGATTCCCATTTCTGCCAGCAAGCTACACCTTGCTGCGGTGCAATACACTGCTTTCGCAGGGTCCCGCCATTCGTAAGGAGACGTTATCATAAGGCATTTACAGCATACAGTACAAAACAGACAAGTTTATGCGCAATTCGCTCATGCCCAGAGTACCGTATGTGGATAAATGAGTACCTTTGCTTCGCTATTCCCCACTACCGGCCAGCACAGCACATGGGAAGCACTACTGTGCCTCTCGTACCAATTCTACGAAACGACCCAAATGGCCGCACTCCCCGCACCCGATAACTCCACTGCTTCACTAAACGATACGAGATTATCCTTTCAGTTCTTACCAGGCATCGCAGGGTTTACTCAAGAGGTACAGATACCCAATCATCCAGTAGCATTAGGCGCAATGAAACCACAATCAGTGATGCCAACACGCGTTTAATATTCTGTGCGACACACGCAAAGTGCCTCTGGTCTCGGTTATCGCTTCTGTCTGCCTACTGAAATCCTTTCCAACTCACAATGGAACATCATTAGCCTGTCCACAAGACAAGAGAGAAGAATACTCTCAAGTCATTTCAATAATAGTCTCGCAACAGCCTATTTCTTTGTCAGAAGAAAGCAAACGACGATGAAAGCAATTTTCACAGGATCATACCACCTATGTTGTCTCAACTACACAAATCATCAACTCTTCTACCATCATGAGTTTCCTGCATCCATGAAATGTTAACAGGCGGCTGATACCGGGCTGATGATGTGCAAGTAGAGAGGAGGCATACTTGAATCAGGAAATACAGCGTGTGTTTCTTGCGAGACTTGGGAGGGTTGGAAGCCGAGGGAGCTTTCTGGTGGGCCTTGTGCAACATTGTGTCGTTCAAGGTTTCCACAGCAGCTCAAAATTTGAGGATTTTAGATCCGCTCTATGAGTTTCTTATGACAGTTCTCTTCCAATCCTTTACAGCACAGCTACGCGCTTGACGTTGCACACTTTTTGGCACACAAACGATCGAATGAGCAAAAACATACCTTGTCCTCAAATAAAACATATACTCCACGCGGGATCAGCTCTCTGCAATCACAGAACAATTGCGCCCGATTGCATCTCAGTTGAAATGACCGGTTCAGGGAGGGGGAACTTTTACGTATAGCAAACAAAGCACTCACACGTGCACATGCTCTGCAGAGGAAATACCAATCAAGCAGCCGATGGTTGCTTACCTGACGGGCTTGCATCCCTTTATGACAGAGCGCGAAACGAGTAACGAGATCCCGAAACTCAAGGGCACAGCAGGAATTGCGGCGGCTGACAGCAAAGAAAGCGAATAGGCGGAAAAACTTGGACACACTCTCCACACGCGACTCAAGGGTATCAATCCCGATAGGCAGGGGGAGGATGCCATTGGCGCCGCAGTACTCCAACTAGTGCCAAACCTCGACATGCTTGTCAAGAGTAACAGCGGCCCCGAAAACGAGTCAATGTGATAATATCACTACTGGACGTCAAAGGTGGGCAACAGTAACGTTCAATGTGATATCAGATATCGGATAAGCAATGAGTAAAGATCCTCCTCTCTCATTTCCCGGGGGCCTAGACCATATACACCGGGCACGTAGGGGTCCAGTGGGTCATGAAAGTGAGATAAAGAGATTAATCTCGATGTTTGAATGAAAAAATCATTGTGGTTGAATGCGATAATGCTTGAAAGAGGGGGGGAATCGGGGTGCCTTAATGATTAGGGATGCAGGACGGCTATTTCCCGAAGACTAGGGGGGACAGGTCTGTGTATTAGAGAGTCTGTTTGTTTATGTTTTAAAGTGAACAAGGATGGGGCCAATACTGTGGTTATAAACGCAATTGCGTTTGAGGCAACAGACGGGTTTTAGGTTGTCGTTGCTGCAAGAATTGCTGATAAAGTTGTTGTTGATGTTGCTGTGGTTGATACTGTTTTTGATGGTGTTAGTCATGATGATCACACCTTTCTAGCTACCTGCTCTACTTCTACATCCTTTACTGAGTCCCTAATTTCGAATCTTGAGCTTTCCAAGTGAAGGTTGCTTACTTTTCCAGCTGCTTGATCCGATACAATACAGTAAAAAATATGAAGAACAGGCCATGTGAGATACTGTGGATAGACCCACTGTAAGGCTACTGTGCCATTCCTCGAAAGCTAAATCGGTTCCCAGAAGGAAAGGGTTACTTGGACCTATTTGATATTAGTTCCTTCGATCCAATCATATCAAAAGTACTGGCCGTTTGCACTTGCTGTGTTGTACTACTCGCTTCCACCTACTGGGTAGGGAGAGTCGACTGGAACGGTGCTGTTCAATTAATAGGGTCCAAAACTTTCGATGGTACTATTATTCTCCAAATATCACGAAGAAATAGTCATTTGGATCTGTTCAGATTAGTATCTTCGGTCAATTTCCGCAAGAACAGATTTTTGTCTCAGCCAATAATTATTGAAGTTCTCAAAAATCCCTCCATACTGCTTGAGAATAATAATGTCTATTTGACCCAAACTTTCTCGCTCAGTAAAAATGAACGTTAATGTCATGACTTTACATGAGTTTGCGTCCTTGGTCACACTTAAACACCAAGGATCATATTTATGCTTTATATTTGCACTTTATTGTAAAATGGTATCCACATAATGCACTAAATGTGGAATGATGAATATCGATCAGGTTCTATTTTATGAGATACAAATACGATATTTAAGAATGAGTAGCAATAATTCCTAAAAATGTATTAAAAATCTTGAATTTATTTCCTAATTTCTCTTCCTTTTGTCTCCATGACGGCTCATCTTATCAATTTTGCAGTCAACGGTATCTAATGTTTTGGAATAGACACTTTTTTCAAATGGATTCCTTTAAAACTTATTCTACATCTGTTTTAAAAATTGTACAGACTAGGAGTGGATCTTTATATGTAACCTTATGATTATTTAAAGCTTTAGACCTCAAGTAAGGATGAATTTATCACCAAGATTCGCGTGCAGTAGTATGGTTGCAGTAAATATCTTTAAATAGTTCCCAAACCCACCGTGGGTTATTTACAGAGCCGTGGTATCCTTGAAATAAAAGCATTAGAGCTTCAACAGTTGGATAAATAATCAGTGCTTCAAAAGGCAAAACTTTGCAGAACAATTTTTAAGAAATAACTTGCAATTGAGTGGCAACTGAAATATCACTGAAAAAATTGGTGTAAAGTTAACGGCAATATTATGTCGCAAAATGATGGAGAAAGTGTTAGTATATGGTATGAAAATACAAAAAGAAAGATAAATTGAATTTCCGAGACAGAGGAATGGAAATTCCCAGAAATTGGTTTCATTAGTTTTATGACCGATATTGCGGAGTGTAAATGGGGAATTATACTAAGTTTACGACGCATGGCATATATTTATGGATAAAAAGCGAATAAAATGACATTTAAAAAAATGCTCCAGTAAATGGCAGACAGTTTGAATAATTTTCGGTTATTGTGATAGCGAAAAAGTAGTTTCTTTTTCATTATGAGACAAACGTAAAAATACGCACAAAAGGGCCAAATAAAGTTTGAGATATTGAAAAAGAAGCTCCATTCCATCAGGAAAAGGAAACAGAACTAATGATTGGATTATTGACGTTGAAGGTAGAAGACAAACGCATTATTCTGTTGAAATTTCGTTTGAAGGATGCATGGTTTTCGAGAGCAGGCAATCTCTATATCCATCCCTACTCTATAGAAAAAGTAGACTTATACTGAACATTCCCCGTTTGGTTGATGAGATATTCTCCAAGTACTCATTTATTCATGTTTCTCAGTAATGACCATCAGTTCAGCAGACATAATAGCAGTTCAGATAATATGTCATGAATTCAAAAATTTCACTGAAAGCAGTTTATAATATCGAAACAGTTCAAAACCGACATTGAATGACTTTTAAAACGAATATATAGTTTCTTAATCCTGAGAAAAATAATTTCTTGGGACATGAAACTGCAGTATTGCCTGATTTCTTTTTAAAAAAAGAACTATTGACAAAAAATAAAACGTATGAAAGTAAGAACAAACCGTTTTATCGAAATTTTACTACCTCAAACCAGCTCGAAGGCAACTGATCCCACCCATTTTCGACCTCACAATCGTAATTACCACCCAGTGATCAGCAAAATTGCGTTATTTGTTAAACAGCTTAATTCCATCAATTGCTTTTTAGTATACTATCTCAGTTCTTTGGAAAGTTTCCTTTATATGCAAAGAGCTTTCCAAATCAAGTCTCGCATAATAATAAATACTATACCGAAAATTTTTCAGTCATGAGCTTCCCTCTCTTTTGTATAGAGGGATGATTCTTTTCCTGTATATATTTTTTGTACCTTTACTTAACCGTTCTCTTTAGAGGTGCATTAAGCCGGGAAAAACAGAATCAAATATGAAACTGAAAGCCTGAATTCCTCTGATATATAATTACTAGTATTCTATGAGAAACCACAGGGATCTAAATAAGTACCAAATAATACCCTTTTCAGATCGTAACTAGTATGCTCTGAATAAAAATATTCTATATCACTTTATAAAATTTTCGCCGCACTCTGAACGCTGTATAACAGGGTTTGGCTCATTTTTCTTTTATGTGTTTCTTAATTTACGCAGAAGGAATAGGAAAGAGCTCACGGACTATTTCGTGTGGTGATTACTTATCTTTGTACTATAACCAAACATCAGATGTTTATAGTGATGAAGGTGAAGTTAAGCTTATTTTAGATCTGCAGCTTTCAGTGGCATTGAATATATAAATGATGCATATTCTGGACCTCTAAATGTTAACGAAGAATATAGATAAATTGGAAACCTAGATAACTGTCCACTATAAAATAAAGCTATAAATAAAGATGCCCGTACTTCAAACGTGGATATTTATTGTCTTCACTCGCCAGAGAACGTTATTAGAAAGAAAAATATATATGAATCAATAGAAAACATCCGATGTACGGTAAAAAATAAAGGTATAGGCTAATATTATGTCAAAAATAATAATTTATAGTGCTGTGAATCAAGCCAAGGCAAGCAGTAATTTGAAAAGCCAAAGGTGTAAAGTTATAAATATGCTCTTTTTCCTGTACCTATAGACCATTTCTTCAGAAATTACGCTTAGATAATGTCAGCTAAGAATCAGAATTTGGTGGCCAAGAACCGAATGAGGCATCTGTATATTAAATTTGATAATTGACCAAAGAAAATTTGAAATCTGTGCACGCATTTAGAAGGATTATTAAAAGTGGAAATTTTAAAAACAATTAGTAAAGACACTAGCTGTAGAGAGACCAAAATATTTTAATAGAATGTAAGTAAAAAAAAATTTCTCGCAGTAAAAAAATATTGGAAAAGTTAGTTTTACCAAGGTTCATGCAAAATGTTCCGCAGAAAATACGTGAAATAAGAAGATGTAGAGAGATTTTATTGGATTAAAATAACAGTAATATTCATTTCCAGCCAAAAAAATTTTGAAAAACATCATAGTGGAGACTATTGACCTTGATAAGTAGTTGCAGAAAAAGGAGAGGATGAAACCTAGGAATGTTACTGTAGATAGAGAGCAATGAAGGATTAAAAAACTTGGGCGTATTTTCCATGAATTTAATTAGACAAATAGTGCCTTTTGAAAACCCTTTCAACTATAAAAATTCTCACATTCTTTTCCAACATCTTATTGAATACAATTTAATTTTATTACACAACACCCTAGTGAGTTACAATCAAATTTAAACATAGGAATAGCTCCAGAATCAAAAGTGCTAACGCTGGATATCGAATATAGTATTGTAAAGTAAAAATACTTCCTGTAAATTTTAGCGCAAGAAGGAAAACAATAAATAATAATATTGGGATATTAATAACAATATGTCAAATAAATTAAGTCTACAGGAGACATTACTTTTGAATAAGAAAGCATCTGTCTGGAAATGCTAATAATATTTTTATTAAATAAATTAGGACGAGTATTATCGGCAATCAATGGAAAATATTCATTAAAAAATGGAGCTTTGAAAATAATTTCCATGAAATATTCGGGTTCAAAAGGGGGGAATTATGGGTAAGTTAATACCTGAAAAGTTATGTAAGTAAGTGATGTCATTTTATGAAGTGAGGACACATGTTTCATTAGGGACTGAGATGAGTACGTGGAAAACTGGTTTGACACAGTATGATTCCAATAATTTAATCAAAATTAAGAAAAGAATAAAACAGAGAGGCTTGAAATTACAAACCCATGCAAAACAAAATAGCACTTTAATAATAGCTGCGGAAATATCTTGCCATTTTATTATACCTCCTCTCGCTTGAACCGTATCAATTGTAATATGGTACAGAAATCTAGTTTTTTGTATCTGTAAATTTGAAGTGAAAAAGATTTAGCCAGAACATGGAAAATAGTGAAAATGTTCCAAAGAGTACCTGTGTTGGGAATTTAAGACTCCTATTATCAGATATGCGCCTAATCTTCAATCATTTAGATTTTAAATTGTGTGGATAATTCTATTTAGTAAAAATACAACACAGGAGAACTATATTTGTCAATAAATTAAAGGTGAGGAAGAGAAAGGTGGTTCAGAATATTTTCGGCAGTCTTTTAATATCCCCTTTTCCCACACGATTTTCGCGATGCACATATCGTGAAAATATGCTTTCTTTGAGTTAGTTATCGGTATTTCATCAGGGCCTATTCTAGAATAAAATTACAAAGAGCAAAAATGCAATGTAATTTTAGAAGATTTAGGGAGACAAAAAATAAAAAAGGTGAATCTACTTCTAAATATGTCGCTTTTGTTAGAAACGTGGAAATTCTTGAAGTCTTCATTAATCTAGTTTGTTTTTGATGATCTCTCTTTTGAGTTTTATTCATCTGGAAATTTATCCCGAAATAGTTTGAAAAATTCTTGAATCGCTGATTATTCTTTATATCATTCCATCAAGAACTAATGCCTCGCAAACTTAAACTTTTATCATAAATATGGAAAGTAGACACCATAAAAAATATGATATCTTTTTTACCATATTGGATATTTACTACCCGATATTAATTTCGAGTGGATAAATAGTTTTATTACATTAATGAAACATGTTTCATTTCCATGAATGGTTAAATCAAAAAAGTGGTGTAAATATGATTTATTCGCATAAATTGATACCTTAACAAATGTAAACATTTATATAGGTATCTCCAGTTTTTTTCATTACCAAATCCCCTAAAACCAGTAAGAAGCATATTTTCGAATAAAATTTCAAGGGTTTATTGGATTAGTTCTTTTATGAACTCATTCAGCCGGGTAAATCCGCATGAAGTAAAGTAAAATGGTACGACATTATAATAGCAGACCTTTACAGAATTCCAAATGACTAGATTAAACCATGTGAAGTTTCGGAAAATAGAGAAAAGTTTCAACTAAGAGGAAATGAACACGTTGATTGATTAATTAGAAAATTTTTGTAATTAACTTCTATGAATCAGTGTATATTTCATAAGCGGAGTTCTTTATACATTGAATATTTTTGGATTAAAATGAAATGAGAGTTTTAAAACTGGCCAGACAGTCCTGGAAGAAACTTTTCAATTATGGTTTTTGTTTGATTGTACTTCAAAAAAACAATATGACTTAATGAATAATTTGAAAGGAATGAAAATTTTAACGGAATGAACAAAAAAAACATGCCAGAGTCGGAACTTTTGAAATCCATGGTATTTGAACCAAGGCACATAGTATGGCGAAGTTTCATTTTTCTGATGAAATACTAAGAGAAAGATATTCTTCGCCGATAAGATTGAAATAATCACTGGAGTCTAAACTAAACTTGAGTCGACTTCAATAATACTGAATTTGAATCAATATTTGATTGATTCAAATTCCAAATTCTATTCCAGATTATTCCGAACTTTGAATAGGTATTCTATGGATAAGAAGTTTAAGGACATCAATACCCAAAAAATATGAAGTAATATAAAGATGGAAAGTAAATGATTTAAATTGCTCAGTTATCTGCTCTGAAAATACACAAATAGCACTCTTCCTTAAGAACACCCACCTCTGTTGACATGTAATGATTGAAGAAGTCTCCTTGATACTCTTTCGGAAATGTATATATCACATCCTAAAAATGGCAGTGGCTTAGTAATATGCAGAAATGCTTCTTGTGTTTGAAAGAATCTTGTTGTTGATTAAGAAGAATTCTAAGTTATAAATTTACTTGACTGTGATGAAAAAGAAATAATTCGTGCCATAATGACAAAATACAGATTTCTCATTATCTATCTGGGCATGATAGTGGACAAGGATAATTTATGCTCATCGTCATCTTTAAATGAAAAATTGGTAGCTGAAATAACGCGAAGTATGAAGAAAAAGTTTTTAGAAACAAGAATTTAGTAAGGACATTCAATGGTGGAAACAAACATGCATAATTATCTCAGAACGGAGTTCAATTTGCTTTGCTGATTTACTGATTTGCATTCAAGATCATATTGTAAGGAAAATGAGGGAAAATAATATGGTTTTTATTCCTGAAAGATAGATGAAAATGTAAATATCCTACTGCTGATGCAGAAAGTTTTCCAATCTGAAAATGTGTTGTAAATAAAAAATATATAATCAACAAATATTCCATCTTGCTCTATTTGCCCTTAAATTTGGCTTGTTACTAGCCTTTCAATACAAAAGGGGCGTAATTAGGTATTCTGTCGTATATTTATGCTAGTAAGACAGTATCGTGGATAATATTGTAAGAAAAAATCGAAATCTGACAGATAGGATATTACTTAGTAAACGAAGTGACTTATTCAACCTATTATATGCGTCATTGTTATCTTTTTATAGTTTTTAAGATCATTCTGTATCAGCCTGATACAAGCGCTGATTTTTGGGTATGATCAGGCTGCTGGACAGAATAAACATAGGTGAGAAAATTTTTTTGTGAGCTGATGTAATCTCCATGAATTTTGTTCACTGTAGGCTTAAATCTTCCCAAGGCTCGTGAAAAATGGTAATATCATGGCTATTTTGACAATCAAGAACAATCTAGAATATTTTCAAAGATTCCTTCTGGTTTTGAAAAAAATAATATCATTCTCCCTTCACTTGGTGCTGCCAATGCTGAGTATGTCCACCGTAAATTTCTAGGATAACCCTTGGTGAGTGAAAATTCTGCCTATGAATTAGTTGGATCTTCACATAGCCTTTAGAGTGGACACAAACAAAGATTCGTTAAGATAATTCCCTTGTATCGAGGGCAATTTCAAAAATTTCCATTGAAGCACCAAATCGGCTTGATTCTACACACTGTATTTCATCAGGAGCCAGATAGGAAGTTTAATGGAACTACCATAAACTGATCATCGTCTCCCTTTCTCATGTGCGTCACCTTGTATTACAACCTAATAAGAATTTGGTTATCATCCAAGTAATATTGGTATTCTATCAATATTAAGAGTTAAGATTCGGGGCGACCAAGGAATGCTACCTTTTCGAAAGGACTTGGAAAACGTAAATAAAAGGGAACTAGGTATATTAGTTAAGCAGATCTACAGAAAAAGAGACAAGTAAAGAGGAGAACAGTAAAACTAAATAAAGGGAACAGTAAATATTAGCACTTAATCTTAGTGCAGCGGACAAACGATAGATCAGTAAATTGAAAAGCAAAACAACGGAGACCTGTAGAGCGTAGAAGATCATAGGTAGATCGTCGATCAATATAACTGAAGGATGTAGAGCAAAGAACAGTAGAAGAGTTGTAGAGCTTGGAGTCTTTTTGAAGATCGTAAAGCCTTGGTTGAAACTGTGTCGGAATCGCTCAGTGCTGAGCGGAAAACTCGATTAAATAGACAAAAGACGAAGGAAAAAATGAGCTGTTGGATGATGGAAGTTACTATGTGATATATAGCACAGAGTAAATTTGTATCACAAAAGATCGCATAAATACCAAATAAACTAGGCCAATATACAAACCTTTCACACTAGAAATGTATACACTCGCAATGAACCGCCACCCCATGTTTTCTCTCCATTATCTCGGTCTCTTGTTCTCAGTTTTCCTCATAGATCAAAATGTACTACCCTCTCGGGCTTTTGGGCAGTAGTATACAGCCATTTAGAAAATTTCTCGATCATGCGGTATTTGCTTGATTTCCGGGACTTCATTGAGAAGAGCTGTGAAAAGAAGTCATAGACGAGATGCAATTAAACCCAATTTTTGTGTTGCATGTGTGTATTCAATAATACCAATAAACACAGATGAATTCAACCTGAAATGCTCCAAGCAATTCGGTAATCTTACCACATTTCATGGAGGGGGAAACGTTGGTGATTTAATATTCGAATGATGTGGTCGGTTGGAATGATTTCAGTAGCAGGAAGGTTTAATGGAAAATCCATTTCTCCCCACTACCTCACTTAGTAAAAGTTACCGTTTTCGCGCGATGTTGTTAGATCTGATTAATTCTTACGTCCTTTTGCATTTTGCAAAATTGTAGTAACTACAATTCAGCTCCTTCACGGCGCCTGGGGCCTGTCTCAGACCACTTTTACTGAAAAGTGCACAATGAAGTGCAATGTGAAAGATACGAATAATTTCACGATGAAATGTTCTGCAATTGTATAACCATTGCAACATAGCCCTTTAGGCGGCTTTTGGTCAGGAGATAAATAAACGTTCACCACACCATTAGGAACTTTTATAAAACAGGAAGTAAAGATGATCACACATTAAAAACCCTCCCACTAAACCGGAAGGTATTCATAATGGCTAAAATTACAGTTGTAATCGTTGACTAATCAAGTTTAAATTTACATGACGTTTTAAAGGTAGGAAAGGCTTTTTTATCTATTTTATAGGAGGATGAGGCAGTGGCTTTAGTCTGAGGGGGCGAGGGCAAGAGGAATTTTTAGAGTAGGAAGACGTCATCTTTGTAATTCTCGGAGAGAAGCTGAGGACCAACTACGGGTACAATACTTGGCTCCGTTTGCTTCCTGACGGGACCACCAGGGGTCTCGTAGCTCAAGTGCTCGAATGGTCGTCGTGCTGATATGCAAAGCTCATTACGTTGTATATTTGTTGGATTCGAACCTTTACGGCACTTGCAGTAATCATCCTAAATTACCCTGTTGCCAGGACCGTCACACTACTCAAGACACTGAATTTGCAACCTCTCCTCTGTTTCTGTACCCCCATCGTCCCTTAATGAATAGCACAATCCAGTGTTACTATAGCTGCTGTATGCAATTTTATAGGACTCATAACCTTTGCCCCATTCGCAGTAAACCAACCCCATCTTATCAGGAAAACTAAGTATACCAACACATTTAAGGAAACCCCATCTTATCCGGAAAATTAAGCATACCAACCCATTCAAGTAAACCCCATTCACCAATTATCGTTGCTAAATTTCATAAACGCAGCTGAGCAGTCGAAGAGTGGCTTCTGCTCTCCGCAGCCTTCAAACACGAGATTATAACGCATCAAACTCTCTCCGTATTGTTGCGTAACCCACTATCTGCATGGTTCAGGTTTTTGAACACATTCAAAGATTCCCCCCCCCGTATTGCTGTCCTTTCGGCTCATTTTTTTTGATAAAACAGGTACTCTAACCAAGGAATTGGTCTAAATTAATCCCAGATTCATTATCTCGATGCACCATGAAACTTTCACGACATGGATGACAGCGTTAGTATTCCATGTCATAATACACGTAGAGCCGTGCGTCGGACCCTGAAGTTACCCCGCTGTGCTATGCAGTACAGGGAAACGGGCTTATAATAATGCGTTTATGAGTAAAACCAATGACTACTCCTGTTTTACAAACAGGACTTGTATTGAGGGTATAATCTACGTTCTATAGTACTAACGGGTTAGAATATAGCTGTAGGCAGGAAAGGAGCTTTCCTGTTCTGACGTGGACAACCACAATTTTCCGAAAATAAAATTGAACCCTTATGTTCATGCCGACACAAGAGGTCCTACAGGTCGTGTTGTAAAGGCCAAGTAATCTCTTGATACATATGAGGTACATTTAATGAAAATTTGAAGAGCAAGTCGTATTGCGGTTTCGTATTCGAGTAGTAGGCGCCCAGCAACTCTAGTATGATATCTGTGAAAATTGTTCGCAGATTTCAGATTTCAAATGATAGCTATGTCAACTCTCCTCTTGAAAGTTGCGGGACTCGGAGAATATCAAGCTACAATGAAAACGTACTCGTTCTCAGATATAAACTTTGGAGACACTGTATGAACAATGGAAGACGGGTAATAGTTTCAATATTTTTGACAACATTAACTATATGCCATATGCAATTACACGATATACCGCATGAAATAGAACTTTATAATGGATGTTGAGGTTCCTAGTACTATAGATGTAGGGTTAAACGGCGTAAACCTCTGCTTGAACAGAGAACTGCCGGCCACGTGCCGCCCGTACTTCTGCGGAGGCCGTTTTACTGCGCTGGTGAAACCAAAGGGGGAATCCGTTATCGCTTTCGGGCATCTCTTCCAGCCCCTAATTTCTAGGCTCTCGGCCTCTGCTTCCCCCGTCCTGCGCTCATACCTTTTGTCTTATCAGCTGGGGGTAGGCGTCAACAACGGTACCGATGCGATCATTCACTCCGTGTGCCGTCTTTCCCTGCGCCCCGAGTTCCACGACCACGTATTGCTTCAGATTGACGCCCACAACGCCTTCAATTGCATTTCCCGTCAGCACATTCTTGAAGCGATACAAACCTTTGCTCCAGGTCTTGACCTTTACGTGTATTATTGTTACAGTGTTCCTACAGAGCTTGCTTTCGGCCCCTACTACGTCTGTAGTGCCGAGGCATTCAGCAAGGTGATCACCTCGGTCCCTTGCTCTTTGCCCTTACTCTTCATCCTCTCTTGCTCTCGTTGCAGGGGAATTTTTCACCTGCTCTGAATGCTTAGTATGCAGATGACGGCAACATCTTCGTTCCGCGTTCTCAATCTGTTGCCGCCATCCGTTTCATCCAGCTCGAAGGGGTCCACTTGGTTCCATCTGAACCTTTCCAAACCCCAAGTGTACGGTTTCTCCCCTTCCTACATCCCTTTGTCGCTTCCCTTGCCCTTTTCTATCAACTCCGGTTGGCTGTTCTGGGATCTCTAATTGGTTCGGACACGTTTGCTTCCGAGTTCTTCACAGAACACCAGACCACCGTGGGCCGTATCTTCCAATCTCTCAGAGCTCTAGACGATGCACAATTGGCTTTCTACCTTCACCGATTATGCGGGAACGCTCCCCCCACTCAATGTGCGGTACTCGCCGCCTGCTTCGATCAGAAGCAGAGGGAAGCGTTCCACCAATTGCAATTGTCCTGTTCGGATCGGGCCTGGCTCCAAGAAACGTCGGATATCATTGAGGCGGCTTACGCAGCGTCTGACATCGATTTTCCGTGTTATCTCCGACCTGCTGGCCCTTTCCCACGGCCTCCACTTGGAAGAGGTCCCCTGGTCTGTCAGCTCGCTCCTATCTTCCCGCCATCCACAGCTGTCTCCGTTGCTAATGGCTACTGGCCTTTTCGAGCGGTACTTATGAAAGTGGCGCCTAGCACTAGTGGCCCACTGTCATTGTAGGCCGGGTGGCTCTGTCGATAAAGACGGCTGGATGGAGAGGTGTACGCTGCGGTACGGTCCTAGCGAGCCTCCACGCGATGAACGCGACCCCCAGCACTGGTGGCCTGCTGTCATTGGTAGGTCGAATTGCTCTGCCGACCAAGACGGCAAGTGGCTGCCAGTGGCAGCCGACGGCGAGGCTGTTTAGAAGAGGGCAATTGGGCAGGCCAGCGAGAAAACACGAAAGTGACCAACACACGAGCCGTCAAGAAAGTATAATCAACCAAAACTGCCGACCAGAGCCAGCAACGCCATAGAAGTGCTGCTCTCTCAAAATAGCCAGCGCAACAGATGCCACAGTTTGGCCTGTCGTCTGAAAATTAGTTGTCAAGTCCGATACTCGTGCAGCGCGCCGGCTGCACTCCTGCAACAGCCCTCGCCACTCAACCGTCAAGAGTCGCGCCCGGCAACCCTCTGCGCATACGCCAGCCACATTTTATATTGTTCTCCGCCCGTCCCCGGTGAAAGACTGCAATCTGCAATCACAACTAGACTCATGATTTCTAAATCTTCTTGTCCGCAGCAGTACCAAACCGAGGACGGCTCCTCTCTGTGCGCACATCTTCCCACCGCTCCGTTTTCTCTTCGCTCCCTCAATCCTTCCGCGGTACGAACATGGTGATGCAGGCGCGACAGGTTGCCACCCACCATCTACCTGCGTAGTTGATCTCTGAATACTGTCCACAAATTTTCTTGCCTTAGAACTCGTTGCGATTTACCACCACATATGGGAGTAACACACCCAAACGTTCCCCCTACCACATATCTAACGCGACATGTCTTTCTGCTGGCCTCTCATCGACTTTCTCTTAGAATGTTGCAATTTTTTTCTATAGCAATGACTTGCACAATGCTCTGACCCTCACCCTGTGTATGATGAGTCTCCGTTACACGCAGCTCACTTTCAAACTTCCCCGGTTCTCAGCCCTCCGAAGTCTCGCAGCAAATACACCCCGATTTCCACCTCTGTACGTTTTAGCCAACATCTCCGTTACAGTAAACGAATTCCCTTGCCCTCCCTGGAAATTACGTTTCCTGTCGCAACTGACCTATAATTTGGGTGCAAGGTTGAAGAGAGTTTTTCGAAATTAGCGCAACAGTGTGGAAGATGTCCATGAAAGGTCTGCGATGAGCCCTGGATTTCACAGAAAATCTCCTTGAATCTGATGGTAAGCCCCATGCCTGCTTGTCGATCGGGCAACTAGGTACTCTCTATGGGGCAGAAAGGGGAAAGGTTTGGGTGTTTTTATTCTTGAAAGATATACTCGATCTATCCTACAGCATTCCAGATAACCAGAATCGCCTCAAAAAGGTTTGCCAACACAGTAATGCGGGAGGCACTACGCTCCCTAAAAGGCCAGCTTCAGGCCAGCCATGGGTAGAAATACTCCGTTATTCGTACTACAAATCCTGAATCATGGTTTGAGCGCAAGTTCATAGGGAGAAAGGTTTGGGTGTTTAACTATTGGAAGATTCATCCGATCTGGGTTCATAGGACTCCTGGCCTTTGCACTACTCGCAGTAAACCAACCCCCAAGGATTGGCGGATGAGTTCTTTTTACTTAGACCAACTTACACCAACCCATTCAAGTAAACCACCCTATTTAACCCCCAAGGCTAGAGGGCCGAGCAGTTTATCATGTAGTCCTCGAGCAAATGCATATATGAAGTAATGATGCACTGCCATGGGTGCGACTGGTAATTGAAAAATGTTACTACTTATGAGATATGCGATAATGTTTTCGAAGCTTTTCCAAAAGTACAGTGTTGCTACGATTCGCTGAATACATGTTTACTTGGAAAAGATATGACGAGGAGGAGTGACCCTTGAGACCAATATCGAGCAGTGCGATGAATTGTGATACGGAATCAGGCTCTGTAGTAGCCATGCAGTTTAACGTGCCATGACAGTGTATACCCGTCCTGGACTAGGCTGCCAACACAAGCGGGATGCATTATTTAGTTTGCATTCAAAGTGCTATGGGCAGTATCGGTTATGAAGCAATTCTGTGTGGTTTTTAACATTAAGAGAGTTGTCTGGTTTCAGGCGTCCTCTCTATTTTCAGGCATCCCCACAAGTATCTAGAAACCACGACGACATAAATTTGTCCTCTTTTCCGTTGTACTTTTTTTTTCTCCAGAGTTCCTCAGGTCTCCATCACTTTGTACTTTCGCAATAAACCCGCTTTCCATCCCTTTGAGCATAAGTCTGCACACACAAGAGCATTCATAGCTACTGTTTCGTCGCAAAGAGATATTCTACAAGATGAGAGGTTGGCGAAAAGTATCAGCGAGACTAATGGGGGTTTTAAAATTTTAGCCATGGGGTGTAGAAACTGGTGTACCTTGTGTAGATCGGATATATCTTCCAAGAGTTGAACACCCAAACCTTTTCCCCTTGTGGAATCTTTTTTCTAGAATTAATATCCCTTTGGCCAGCCTTGATTTTGCAAGGGTCATATAAGTTTGTATGGACTTACACTTGGGGATTTGAATGATATAATTGGTGACTAGGAGAGAACGATGCATGTCTGAATGCATGATGATGAAACACTCTCGAGGATAGTTTTGAATAATTGAGACCATGTCTAGTGCCGGAACCAATACTTTTCAAGTCCCAAGACTGCTGCTGTAATGGAACAGTAACTGCAGATTTTACTGCACCGAGGCGATTCAAGTCTACACGGAACCGTTTTTCAAGCAAAATAGTACAATTCATACACAGCAATCTGATTTAGCGTGACATAGTGTGAAACAGAGGAAATGAACGTTCAAAAAGTATGTCTGCTGTGTAGCAATCTGAAAGGGGCCTAACTTTTCCCGCTAGCAATGGGTCAAAGGGTGAAAAAAAATCGACGGGCTGGATTTACTTGGTTGGAAAGCCTGATATGGGATTTTAGGGGATGTTTCCAGCGGGGCTTGTGCAAGTTGAGATGGGTACGAATGTGAGTTGGTTGTGGAGAGATGTGTGGAAAGGATTATTATGTTGATTGTGGATGCGGATGCATGACAAAACATAACGTTGGTGAAAAGGACGAGGGTTGAAATGGCTTGTGTAAGTTGGATATGAGTTGGAGGGTTAGGGTGGGGATCGGAAGACTTGTCGTGAATCCGTTGAGACAAGGGGTGATGGAATGGATGGGATGGGATGGGATGGGGTGATTGATAGAGGTACAAGGGGATGAGAATTGATTAGCGGTAGCAAGTGGGAATGAGGTAGTGGAGATGAGGGATTTGAGTATTTCATGGTTGCAAGATAGGGCATGGGGCGACAGGTGTAGTGGAAAAGTGAGCAAGGACAGGAGCAGAAGCAGTGTAAATGAGGAAAAGAGCATTTCTATCAGTTTGTTTGTGAAGAGAAGGTGGTAGGTTGTTTTGTGAAATGATTATTGGTGGATGTATGAGATGGGTCGGGAAGAATTGATGGAGCATTGCTTAAGAGTCTAAATTTGTTGACGTTTTAGAAAATGATGTGATGGAGGGTATGACAGAGAGGCGGGTGAATTGTATTTGACAAGTGCGGCGATGCGTGGTAAAATATAGAGACTGGATAGTGTTTCGGTATGGCAGCATGGGGAAAATTAGGGCGTGTGTACTGTAGGACGTGCGGAACAAGGGTGGATAGCAGGCGGCTTGGATGGAGTGTCAGTGTTGGGATGAAGCATTTGCGCGGAGGGCATGTGGCAGGTGTGCAGGATGGAAACATGATGCGAATGAAAAAGTTTTGTTTGTTTGGGTTGGTGGGGCAGAGACAGTAGCGGAATGTAGTGTTTGTGGATGGGGCAAAAGGTAAACGGTGATGATACGGAGACAAAGTCATACAGAAGCAACAAAGTGTTGGGGGGTGGGATTTGGATTTGGGTGGACAAAAGACAAAAGAATGAAGGGATGGTAAGAATGCGGTGGTTCAAGGTGAGACTCGGGAATTGAATTTTGTGGATGGTACAGCTGTTTACCGGAAAAGGAGGGGAACCATATCTAGCTGCACTAGGTGCTGAAGCGTAGACGGAATGACGTAAAATACCGTAGGATGATGGATGATGGATGATGGATGGGATAGATTGTTTTCAGCAACAAGAACCTCGTCATCTTTGCTGTGGGTTGTGACAGAGCAGAGTGGGATTTAATAATTTTATTTGAGGTGGGGATAATTCATTTTTAGGGATGAGTACAGTAGAGAATGATTTCATGCCATTACACACTACTGTACGTACTGTACAGTATAATTCGACAGAGGCAACTGCCTGACAACCCTACATTGTACCCTTCCAAGGGGTACAATGCAGTGCTGTACGGTGCTGTAAGGTGTCATTTTGGACAGTACATTCCAATATTGTACCGTACCGTACCGTACAGTACAAGGTATGGAAAGCCCTCCCTACTCCATTGTACACATCAATACTTTTACAATTCATTCCTCAATGCATTCGCTTGTCCAAAATACAAAGTACCATACGCGACTGGGCTGTACCAACCGTTACACGACACGCCCAACAAGTCCTCATCCTCCTCCAAATATCTCCCTCCCTCCCTGCCCCAACCCTGCCGCACGTTATCCGCAAGCAACCTTCACGCCTACCCGCTTCCCCGCTCCCTCCTCTTCCTCCATAAAGCACCCACTCTCTACCCTCCCCTCCCCCGCCCACACCAATGTCCTCCAAACATCACCCTACCCCCAACCCAAACCACCCAACCATGTCCCCAAACGCCTTCAAACACACCCCCTCCTTCCCCTCCCCGCCCCCTCCTTCTCCTCCCCAGTCCATCTCCTCCCCCTCCACCAATCCCGACATCTCGCCCTCCACGGCCCCCTCATCCTCCTCTCCAAACCCTCCAACCCAACCATCAAATCCACCAAACTCCTTCACCTCTCCCCAGCCTCCCCTCCCCTCCCCCTCTCCAAACGACAACTCCAACTCTCCTCCACCCGCCTCTCCTTCCCCACCCCCGCCCTCCGCGACGCCTTCCTCTCCGCCGCACGTGCCGTACTCCAACGCACCTCCCACGGACTATCCCAATATGACCTCGGCCTTGAAATTGGACGCGGCGCCTCCGCTTCCGTCTATCTCGTCCGACGCAAGCGCGATCGTGCACTCTTCGCCATGAAAACATTGACCAAGAAAATGGCATGGTCCTCCGCAGCCGACCTCGAGTCCGTGCTTCTGGAACGCGCCGTCTTGTCCGATGCCGCCCGACGTCACTCCCCCTTTGTCGTCCGCCTGGTCGACTGCTTTGAGACCCAAACTCATCTCTGTTTCGTGACAGAGCTGGCTGAGTATGGCGCCTTGCGGCAGCTGCTTCTGCGTGCGCCTCAGGCGCGCTTGTCCCACCGCTTGGCCAGACGCTTGTTTGCAGAGATGGTCCTGGGGCTGGAGGAGATTCATAGGATGGGATATTTGTACCGCGATATGAAACCGGGCAATATCCTGGTTACCAACACTGGACATGTACGAATCGCTGACTTTGGTGTGGCGAAAAAAATGCAGCTTGAATTTATTGGCAGTGAAGTTTCAAGTGACGAGTCGAGTGAAGATGAGGAAGAAGAGGGCATGCTTAGGTTGATGGGCAAGGCAAAGTCGTTTGTGGGCACCAGGCGTTATATGGCTCCGGAGATGTTGGAAATGGATCTGGGTTGGGGGGCGATGGCTATGGTGTCGAGGCTGATATTTGGGGCCTGGGCGTTACTTTATATGTCATGGTCGTCGGCGAATATCCCTTTGGGGGGACTCAGGGCGGTGGTGATACTGGCAAAATGGTCCGCTCTATCCGAGAGGGTGGGCTCAGGTTTCCGAGGTGGGTAGGCAAGGAACTGAGGGACTTGATTTCTGGGATGCTGACGAGAAATGTCGCAGAGAGGATCGACTTGGAAAAGGTCAAGGCCCATCCATGGTTGAAGGGGATCGACTGGGCACAAGTGAAATGGAGGGCCCAGAAGGATGTCACTGAGGAGCAAGTAGTCTCAGAGCTCGGAAAGCTAAAGGAAATAGAGTTTAGAGAATGTAAGGAGGCCAGAAATGTATTGTGTAGTAAGGACAATGGCTCTTCAGGGGGAATAGAGGATGTGAAATTAGCATGCTTTGATTACATTGCATGATAGATATTCATGCTGCAGGGATGGCTTACAAATTTACATTTACCCGCCTAACTAAAATGCCTATTCATATTTTCAAGCAACGCAAGCCTCTACAAGTGATCCATCCTCATGACGAGACACAGCATCACCATCGGGCACCTACTCAAAACGGTCCGTACATGTATTGTAGCAGCACCGTGTCGCACCGTTAGTACCGCCGGTATGGCCTTTCTCCGCGGAACTTGTCAGCAACGAAAACATCCCAACAAAGCTGGCACTGCCTGTACTGACCGGGAGTTTCACCCCCGGCCTTGTGACATGTTGGACGCCAGATCGCGTTTCATATCTGGATTCTATGCGTCCCGGAGAAGACGTCCAATCCCGTAGCGATAACGGACTTTTGAGATTGACCTGCAGTTTAGCTTTTGGATTCGGCCAACTGCAGCGCAAGCTGTACTCTCTCGACAGCCTTGTGGCGCTGCAGAAAAACAATGCCAACACTTAGTAGATGTCTTCACGTTCCTAGCAGTGTTGCCCTCGCGCTTTGAAAGTAAACAAAGCAAATTCGAGATACAACCTACAGATGTTTAACTTTGCGCCTCGTGACACAGTTTTACTCATCGCTGTCAACTACCAATCGAGTGGGGGACACGGGGGGTTCATTTACTGTAACAAATATCCTGGCTGATACCTAGCCAGATAATCGCGACATCCCATGCATAGCCGAAAACGGACAGCAAGGGGTTGGAATCATCTATAGTGGAATTGGAAGCGTTAGTTGAATATATCCGTTGACATGTTACTATCATCTCGCTGTTTCAGAGTATCATCAGAGCTAGATTTCAAGCGCACCTAGTGTCAATGTCCTGCTAAGTATTTTTATCTCCCGAGTTGTGTAGATTGCTATATTGGAAGACAATAATGCTGCAGCTCATCTATCGACTCATGATAAACTCAACTGTTGACATGATGGGGCATGTGTCCTTGAGAACAGTTGTTATGTTTTAACGTAGGTTGTTAGCTCTATCGGTATTTGTTTTACGTTGCACCTAGAAGAACAGATAAGCAGGGACGAAAAGGTGCTGTGCCTTGTGCTCAGGGGAAATGAATGCTTTCGTGTGAGTGTGGCATCAAACATTGCTGCTTACAAACCCTTGAATAAGTGTTGCAATGTTAGTATCGGTATGCCAACATGAGGGTAAGTCAGGTTTTTTAAAGTCAAGGATCAATGGTACAGTAGGTGGGGTTCAGCTAGAGATTACGGGGACGAGGTCTGCCTTGTCCGGTTAAATAGGGTGGTTTACTTGAATGGGTTGGTCTAAGGAAAAAGAACTCATCCACCACTACTACATCATCATCAGCAAGGTGACTTGTAGACCTTGTACAGACAAATCCAGAGCTATCCGCGTGCAGGTAATAACCTCACCCGCGCGCTCATTTGACGCTTGCCCATAGACTTCTTCGGGGTTGAATATAATAGGGGCGCTTTATCGGATTGGTTTACTGCGAGCATTGCGAAGATTAGGAGTCCTTTAGACTTGCGTTCAAACATGTTTCAGGGTCGAATAACAGAGCACTATTTCGCTGGTAGCCCGATATATTGCATATGATAGGACTTTATTCACTCACAGTAAACCAATCCAAGTTTCCCTACGAAACGAGCGTTTTTGAGCTACAGGGTGTTTCTGAAGCATAGGTTGTGGATACATGAACAAAGGGGCAGTCTTTGGGTTCTTTACTATTTGAAAAGCACGGATCGTCCATTCCTCGTATGTTCTAAACGTTTTCAAGATGATGGAGGGAAAGAGTGGGGTGGTGTAATTTTGAAAGATATCGTAGCTGTTATCGGGCGTCGCAATGTGCAGAGGAGCCCGATTGGTATTGTGGCACCGGTTCGCCTAAAGGGCTGACTGAAAGCTTGCGAGCAAATAACAGATACACGGGCCGCAGTTGAATCTGACAGTTTGTACTAATTCGAAACTCTCAATGGCTACTTTGCTCGGCGGGAAAAGTTAAGATAGTTTATATTTGGAAAGTACGACTATTTTGTAATGAGGCCAGCTGTTTCTTAGATGGGATTAAGCATAATGTATGTAAGCGCAACAGACCAGAGATCAACCATGCGCCGTAATCACTCTAAGGCCACACTGCACAGGGTAATGGGAAATTCACAACATGTTCCACCCACAGGAAACTAACCCAAACATTCCTGGTCTATACTTCACCCTGCTGATGATGTAGTAGGGGACTATATGGGGTGTCTTTAATCCATGAAAAATGAGGTCAGTTGTTCCCTGAGGAATGTCGTGATATGGGTAAAGCTTATAATGTAAGGCATCAGTTTCATTTCATTTGAGTAAAAGATTGGCGGGAAGCCGTCAAAACGCTAGAAAAATGGCTGGATGTAGTAGTGGTGGATGAGTTCTTTTTTCATAGACCATCCCATACCAAACCAATCAAGTAAACCACCCTATTGAACCCAAACATTCCCCCTGTAGAGGACGGGCTTGAGACTGGTCCTCAGGCATGCAGTATTGGACACTGATGCTGCAGCGGCAAGCCTTTGAGCTAGGACCTCTTTAACCTTTACAGAAGTCTCAGCTGCTTGACGCAAATTGCTCTCAATTCAAGAACAGTATTCTCAACTTCATCATCCCCAAAAGGATTTAATGCCGGAAGCAGTCTAGCTATTGTCTCCAGAGTACAACGTTTTCAGTTTCTGTACCTTTTATTTTTTCGCTGCAGTACTTCTGCCAAACTCCGTTTTTCGCCCCTGATACTCCTTGTGTGAAGCCTGGGTGCCCTGAGACATGAGACATCCATGGGGATCATTTGCTGCACTGTCGTTATGGATGCCAGCGCAATAATCGCCACAACAATCAGGTCGCTTTGCTAGGCAATGATCTCGGACGGGCGGCCCGGCGCCCTTTCATCGAACCGTGTGTACATTTTCAACAC
The DNA here is from genome assembly GCA_002205965.3 of Kappaphycus alvarezii. NCBI lineage: Eukaryota > Rhodophyta > Florideophyceae > Gigartinales > Solieriaceae > Kappaphycus > Kappaphycus alvarezii. The sequence continues at coordinate 150,570 of NADL03000814.1, read as the reverse complement.
CGGACAAGACCGGACATTAGAGCCATGGGGCCGCAGGTGGAACTGACTATTTCGACATAACATTCTTCAATCCACTCGCTCCCTCCCACTCCATAGTCTGGACTTTTAACCCGATGACCAGTCTCAATGCGGCGAGCGCGGAAAAGCGGCGAAAGTACCAAGGCTTTCTGGAGGAATTACCGGGGAGAAGCGGGCTACTTCCTGTTCCAATCTCTACTCTTGGCGGATGGCATCCAGAGGCGTTCTCAGTGGTCACGGAGATTGCAAGAATCATCGCCAGCCGCGCAATGGAACGGTTTGCGAAGGTTCGAGGCATACTTTTACAACGACACTCGGCGTTGGTAGTAACTTCTAACGCTGCTTGTCTGCTGGCTGGCCTCCCATCGACTTTCTGGTAGACTGTTGTTGTTGCTAGCATTCAACAGCAATGATTTCTACATGCCTTGACCATCGGCACATTTATTTAACATGACATGCAGATTTGCAACTCCAAATGGGTTCCAGCCAATCCATACATCTCAATAAAGACACACGCCCCTTTTTCACTTTTTTTTAAGTCAGAATGAAGTTTAAAAGGCTATATGAGCTGAGGACTGCTGTACGGTATGTCATGGATAGGGTAGGAACACTGTACGGAGAGGAAAAGGTTTGCGGTGCTTTTTCCTTGGAAGATATATATCTTGTATTCGATACGTTCGATCTATCCTAAAGTTTTCCAGACAACAACAATCGATTCAAAAGGGCATACCGACGCAATAATGGGGATGGAACTGCACTCCCTAGAAGTTCACCTCAAGACCAGACATCAAGCAGGCCACATTTGCTGTACATGACGGCCGCTGCAGCGTGCCTTTGCATCGAATCGCATATATCCTGCAAGAGTAAAACACCGAAACTTTTCACCTTTGTGTCAGAAGAGTCACTCTCTCATCTCCAACAGCTTTACTGTGTTGTTAATCCTTAATAACTAAAAGGTGATAATTCTCGAAGATCGTAAGAAAATACAAGGTAAAAGGCCTAGAAGGCCTACCAAACATATTCGGCTGCGTTCTAACCTTTGAAGGACAGTTCTAAAATGTTTAATTTATTCCTTGATGCCAACTTTAACTGATTTTGGCCTGGGAGGGGGGATATGGGGTGCTTCAATGTTTCAAAGATATGGTCGGTTGTAGAAAAGACAGATTTTTATTTTAGTTGCATATTTTAGGTTTGGACAGTCTTCAACCGAGATTTATCACAGCAGCGCAGGATCTGTAGGCATTGACCTGTCGAAAGCTTTTTTCTGTAGGTAAACCTGAAAGTAAAGTAGTTCAGAAATTCTCTTCGTCGCTAATAATGACAGTGGGGGGAGTGATTGGGTAGTTTACTTCGTCTTCTGACACTTCTAGCGTGATGATGGTACAAGCGGGGGGAATCTGACCGGAATTGAAGAAAGTCAATTATATCTGTCCCTACATTTTCTGTTTGAAACTTCTCCACTATACTTTTGGCAGCTTATCTGTGACTGTAAATAAATCCCGTGTTCCTTCTTTTGGCATGGGGGAACATGGGGGCTTTTTTGTGCTTTTGGTTTGTACAATACGCATCGAACTTTTAATCTTATGAGGGAAATATCTTAAATGTTTTTACAAGAACTCTTGTGTGGGGGCGTGGATAGAATGCGAGCTGCTGAGGGAGACGGCGCGTAAGAATCTGACGGGCTTGCATTCCTTGCAAACAGAACACAAAGCGCGTAGGGAAGCCGTGGATCTCCTGTTAGGGCTGGGTGTTACGACTTGATGCGACATGGGTGACGAGACGGCGAAAGAACTTTGAACTTTCGTCTCATACCGCCCCGTAGTTATCGAAGCCGACAGGGAGGAGGAGGATATTGTGACGATGGAAGAGGTCGCCATAATGCGCATTTTTACACGCCCTGCGAGAGTAGCGGCCGCACCCCCAGACCAAGCGCCCTGGGGCACCCGGGACTGGGCGTGAGGATGTGCCACTGTGCACCTTGAGTGATATCACGGTAATCAAGACCGTAAGCACTTGGGATAAGCTCAAACCCACTCAGTTCATAACGGAACATATGGCCTCACTTCAGGAAATGGCATTCCTTTCCGAATAATAAATTACCCTAATTTTCCTCCCCTTAAGATGAATGTGGAAAGTGAGTAAATATTTTAGTCTCTATCCTGGTTCCTGCAAAGATCTAAATGGTGGTAAAATATTTTATTCGGGGCCCACATTTCATATTTATTGTAAATCATGGAGAAATATTTTATCTATTTATATTTACCCTATTTTCAACTTATTCAGTGTGGAATATTTTTCATATCATACAGTTGATATTTTATATTTTACTGGATATAACTGATGCATTTATATTGTCAGCATAATTATCATCTAGATGATTGCCTACGAGGAAAATAATATATTAATTATGACAGAGCCTGAATTATGTCTACCCAAATTAATGAACTGTTACATGATTTTTGGAATCAGATTTACCATGGTGTAGATTATATATAGTCCTAGACTGGTAGAAATATTTTTACATCGTTCGGGCCATCGAATTATCTCCATCGATCATCTATGATTAGATTCGGTTTTCTCTTCATATCTTTATTTGAGCTAGTTCATACAACTATTTGTTATTCTCGTTAGAACTGTTAATTATTGGATCTACCCTCTCAATATTTTAATAGTTATGGGTCCAGATCGCCCCGAGCTTCCTTCTTGGCCAAAATTTTCATGGGATCTCCGCATCTCTCCTTGGACGGATGGTGAAGGACCTTAAGAAAAAAATTTTGATGCTGTACACAAATATATACTTGTCCATTATTTGCTACCATCACCAAATTCTAATAACGTTCGGAAGGCAGTACAATGTCTTTTCTTATAATCGCAAGTATAACGACGAGCTCTTGATATTTGTAAGAAAATTACAGACAGAGAATTTCAATATGAAAATGGTGCTTTAGCGATTGCTAACGCTATTCGTAAGGTAGATACTTCTGAAATGTTTGTTTCTATTGCACACCTTACATGCTGATAATGTGCCCTTCAAAAACTTTGAATCAAGATTCGATGCTCAAATTACCCCATTTTATTCCTTTACTGGTACCTTTAAATTACTTGAAACGTTTTTATCCTTTCTACTCCTGGCTAATTCGAAAATTGATTCAAATCTGCGGTCAAATTTTTTGTTTCTGCTCCTCCAGAGCAAGAAATGGAAGCCAACTTGAAGAATCGAAAAATTGTAGGGTTACTAAAAAATATCATCTATTATTCCTGCATGTAATAATCCAAAAGATAGAAATCAAAATCATGGAAATTCGCAAAAATATATATCTTCAACTCAATCAAATATTTCATTCGGACAAAAGAAGATATTCAAGAAAAATGATAAAAATAAATTACCTCCTGGAGAATTTGCTATAACCAAGACAAAATCAACATGTGACCGATGTGGAGAAATTGGACATTGAGCTTATTAAAAAGGTAATTGTAAGGGTGGTAGAAATTGAAAATGCATTACTAACGACAATTTGTTCCAAAAATATAATTACAACCAAAAAAATCTTGGACAGAGAGAAGAAGAAAATAATTAATAAGGTCCACAAACATGTATGTGGCAACTAAAATTATGGTGAAATGGAATTATTATTACAGAGGAATTTTGAATAGGAAGAAGAATGCAAAAATATTTATCAGACTTAATTTGACTCGTGCAAATTTTGCGATATCACAAAAAACATCTCGTCCTCTTGCAGTATCTATAAGTTCTTTATCTCGTAGAATAAATGAGTTTGTGTGTGTGGATCACTTCTTTAGGGAATACTTGGATATTGCTCGCATTATGGAGCCAGTTATCAAGTACAGTGGGAGATTTAGGAGTTTTTAGGTTTTTTAAAAAAACCCAATTCATTCTAAACATGACCTCTTGATAATTGGCCGATCGCTATAATTGACCGTGAGATAGGTCTACTAGGATGGTGAACTGGGTAATTTTAACTAAAAATAAACACTCGGCCAAATTTCTATAGTTGGCCGGACTAATGTATGGATCTCCAGAGATTGGAAGAATTTCGATGACGTCTGTTCGGGCAAATTCGCATATTGTGTATTCTCATTTGCATCCGTACAGTACTTTTAGGCCACCTCAGATGACATCACGGATATTTTCACATCTTAGACATTCATGAAAAAAAGATTTGAGGGCAACATATAAAAACATTGCGAGCCAAGGCAGAGTAGTTCCAGGTTCTCCACAGAACAGAAAGACTCCTATAAAAAACATGTTTCTCTCTACCAAGAGCAGAAAAAAAGCCTTCGCACCGAAGAAAGAAAGCTCAGACAAGAAGGCAGAAATGCAACCGCCAAAGTCTTGTCAGAATGGGCCCAATGTGAATTTAATTTAAGTGCCCCTCCGGGACTGACAACCGTCCACCAAGTCCTCCCCACAACCGATGTAAGTCATCCAACAAACGAACGAATTTTGAAGCCAATAAGGATGAGGACCGGGGCAAACGATGAGCTCGAAAAGCATATTTACAATTGGATCTGTGACCAATTTAATAATCGCCGAAATATAAACGGTCAGTGAATTTGTGGACAGACAAGGCGACTCCAATAACAGATAGTTAGTGCTCGTTCTCTCGACAACTTGCCGATTCTAAGGTTGTCGGACGGATGGTTGACAAAATTTAAGCAAGGTGGGGCCTCTATCGTTTTAAATCTCATGGAGAGTCAGGCGATGCCAATGTTATTGGTACAAAAGCTGCCCTTCCGGATTTACAAGAGAAACTGGAAGTTTTTGCTAGAAAAAAATATTTCATGCCAATGCGAGCGGTGGTACGTACAAAATGGCTCCAGATTCTACAATCTTATTTCACGCTCTACCAGGTCGAAAAAAGAAAGGTTTACATTTCTATCCTGTACAAACGCTGATGGATCAGAAAAATATCCCCTGATGTTTATTAGTCACGCTCAGCGTCCGTGATCATTTATCAAAAACTTTCGGGAGGGACTATGGCCTTGATTATTATTTCAACAAAAAGGCATGGATGACAGTGGACTTATTTTTTGCTTGGCTTCATCTTTGTGATTTATATATTCAAAGAACGGCTAGAAGGAAATCATTGCTGCTTGTTGCCAATTTTCAGCGTATGTAAATCGCCAGACACTCCCCAAACTGCGCAGTACGGTGGTTCTTTTTCTACCACCTAATACAAATTCAAGACCGCAACCGTGTGATGCAGGAATTATTGAATCTATGAAGGTGAAGTACAGAACTTTCCAAATGGAGCGCGCTTTGGATTTGGTGGAATGTGACGTAAGAAAAATTTACCAAGTGAATATTTAATCCGCGATGAGAGCATTTACAAAAATTTGGAAAGACTTGCCCCCGGTTGTAATTCAAATTTTGTTGAATTTCATTTCACATACCTTACAGCTTTAAATGAACTCACTGTATCTACGTACTTTATTGTAGATTCAGTCCATAGGTAACCTTACAACCAGGGCTACTAGGCACTTTGCTGTCATAATACTTTTCCTTACAGTTTTGAACACAGTGTTTGACCCCATTGGTGCACTTGGAATAGTTACGGGGAGTCGCACACTGGGATATTATATCATTGCTTTACCAATCAAAAGTTACATGCTATCCCATGCCACCTGGACCAATTTACTTCTTATATGTTGTCAGAGTATGTCACTCGTGCCGACTACAATTCTGAAAGCGCCACTTACGACACCGTCAGGGCTGTTTTACGGGGAAAACTTCGAATTTGCTACTGTTAGGCTGCATTTTCCTTTCGCGTACCTATCTTCAGTTCTATATAAACCATGGTTTGGAGCGGCTGGCTTAACCCAGCCGGCCTCAACCAAAGTTTCTGCTTTTGTGCGCTTAACATCCCACAAAATTGGTGGCGCCATACTATGCTTCTCAGCAAGTGACAGTGCAAAGGAAAATTTTGCTGTAGGAATGAGTTCAGAGTGTGAACAGCCTCGCAGTTATGTTGAAGAATTGGTGCCAAGGCATGCACGGATGAGGATCGAAGCTATTTCGAACACTGAGGGTGAAAAAGACTTCATTGAACACAGTACAGGGGATCTTGATTTTTTAAGGTAGAGCCTGACACAGAGGATGAAGAGGAAGAGTGTGCGCCCAAAATGGCTAGCTTTATTGCTGAATTGAATTACATAGATGTGCTGAGGTAAGTGGCATATGTCTGAGACTCGATTGATGCCACGTTCTCACCGAACTTGAGACGTCTACAGTCTGAAATTCGCCTGAAAATGGCGTTTACATCTAAACAGATGACTACGGATTGCTTTTCGAAGTATTGTATCATTGTCATACCTTATCAATAAATGAACCTTCTCTATAATTAGCCCCAACCTAGTTGCACCGCGCGCCGCTATTTATCGAGCCTACACTGTTTTCAACTAATCCAACGGTGTCCTCCTTTAAAATGGAAAACTGTATAAAATATTTAGAGAATCTCTGTTTAACACTTTTCTGGGATCCTAATACCATAAAGTGAAGTAGGGTGTATGACAATGATATTTTTAAAAATACCTTGAAGAAGAAGGATTTTTATTTTATTCTATTGGTTCAAGTCTGTACAAAAAAAATTATATTGGGTCGAAACACAAAATATTAAAAGATATGTACATGCATATATGACTATCTGATCCTTCTAGAAGTGACACTTTCCGAATTTCTCGAATGTCTAAAGTACCAAATGATTTATATGGAAATGATGTTTTCTCTTCATATGAACTTTCCATTGGTCACACTAGAGCCATCGATAGTTCTAATCCTCTAAGTTTACCCATTGAATAAAAAGAAGACCACGTTGAGCTAATTGCCGAAAGGAAATTAAATCTCATCCTGAAATCGAAGTCCGTTACCGACACGACAATTACTGTTGGCGATATTACGGATTTTTTTCACCTACCGAACAAAAATGGAGGATTGTGGTCATCTTTAAGACGGGTTTTAAAATTTGACAAGAAATCAATTATCGTCACGATGCTTGGATCAAATGGGAAAATTCATTAATATTGCAATTGAAGACGTCCTTTATTTAGTCTCATCAAATGAACTGGCGTATCAATATAAAAAGAGAATGATTTAATTCATGAATATATTGATATTTATGTTGATGAAATTTCAAAAACCTGTGAAAAATCAAGTATTGTTGAAATTGAGAACTAATACGAAAACACTGTTGAATAATATTCTAATGGTTGTGCTTTTAATCAATCTATGGCAGTTTATGATTGATCCAAAATTGGCAAAAATTTCTCAGACCCTGAAAACCTGTTTTCTGTTGAACATATACCGATTTAACCTCAAAATAATTCACTTCAACCTTATAATATAATTCATATTCCATTTAGCGAAAAGAAAAAAATTGATGCTCATGAAATTGAATTATTACCTGGAACAGAATTGAAATCACGGAACAAAAATATCTCGATTCTCAAATTAAGAGGCTTGGATCTAGAGAAGTTTTACTTCATCAAGAATCTTGAGTTCCATCTCATATTATTTAAAATGCACGCAATGCGGAAAAAGAAAATGTCTAAAATTAACGTCTCAATTATTCCTCCGGACTCAAATATAATATCCAGTCACGTTTTATACAAAATAAGAACTCTGGATGATAGAAAATATAATTTCAAAGCTCGGATTGCTTAGAATAGAAATTTGGACAAGTAGAGAAAACTTTAAGGACAGATCTGGATCTTGTTCTCCTATAGCGATTAGAATTATTTTATCGTTTGCTACAAATTTTAAATGGAATTTATCAAAGATTGACGTCAATTCTGCGGTTTTACAATCTGGATCCGCGTTACAACATGTTTATGTGAGGAATCCTCGGTAATGCGCAAAATATGTTTTTACAGACTATTATTGTCTGCTTTATATGTTCTTGTCAATGCGAATACAAATGGCAACTACATTCCGAAAATACATTTTTTGGTTCTTGGCTTGAAATAAATGGTTTATATACTTCAATTATTTTCTTATGTCTTCAAAAGATCATTGGTAATACTTGTAGCTAAATTTGCTGATGAGATTCTTATCACTGGCCCATACCAAATTAAAACAGAATTTATTCAAGACCTCGGAAAAAATAAGCTTGGAACAATTGTGCACATGCCCGGATCTTTCAATTTTAATGATCTTAAAATTATACTGTTTGACTATTAACAATTAATGTCTGATTTGATGAAAATTTAAATGGTCTGCAAAATCACATCATATCAAGAAATCACCGGAAACAATTAGATGAGAAACGAACTCCTTTGAAAAAATTCCCTTGTAATTCTTTTAAAGGATTGACTGTCTTTTTGAGTATGTTTACCTCTCCTAAATCTGCCTTTACAGCAAGGTATCTACAACGACAAAGATCTAATCTTTTGGCTTGTGACCTTTCAATTCAATCTTCGACTTTAAGAATATTAATATCCTTTGACTCTACCAGTGCTTATCGTGGCCTTGAAAAATTTGAAAAATTTAATGTACAGATTGTTTTCTTTTATGATGAAGGAAAACAGCCGAAATGAAAAATGCACAATTTGGATATATTGATGGACTAATAATTGGATCCTTCAATTGCAATTCTTTATTTCATACAATTTATTTGTACCTACGATTATTTCTGCTTCCTGCAAAATATATCGAATCTAGTGAAATATTAGCCACAGGTGAAGCTATGGAAGGAGGAAAATCATTGCAGCATAATACAGTTGATTACTTAATATCAATATTTTTCTACTCGTCTCTGTTAGTTCAAAAGATTTATTCTCCTCACTATCTACTTGTCGTATAACGGAAGAAAAATTAATTAGAGGGATGTTTAATTAATTACATATAATTTTGAAACGAACAAAGTAAATAAAAATACTTCGGATATCCGGCTCAATTTATACACAAGACCTTTTAAAAAGAAAAATCTTGTATCTGACACGCCCAAGCTCCTTTCAGTTCATGGAACTATTCCAACGGATATGAGAAATATTTTATCTCGTGATTCATCTCAGTTTACAGCTTAAATTTGTTTAAATATTCATACGCAAAGTGGTGTAAAAATGGAGCAAACATTTTAGTCTCTATCTTGATTTCTGCAGTGACCTAAATTTTGGTGCAATACCTTATTCGAGGGCCACGTTTCATATTTTTTGTAAATCATGGAGGAATATTTTTATCTGTTTTTTACCCCATATCATGCAGTTGGTATTTTATGTTTTACTGAATATAACTTTTGCATTTACACTGTCAACAAAATTATCATCTAGATTATTGCTTACAAGGAAAATACAGTATTAATTATTACAGAGCCTGAATTATGTACACTCAAATTAATAAACTGTTACCGCATTCTTGGTATCAGATTTACCATGTTTTAGACTATACAATATATAGTCCTAGGTCGGTAGAAATATTTTTACATCGTTCGGGCCATTGAACTATCTCCATCTATCATTTTTGATTAGAATATGTTTTCTCTTCATATTTTCATTTGAGCCAATTCAGGTTAGAACTACTTATTCTTGAATCTACCTATCTCAACATTTAAGCAGGATAGCCCTCGCTGGGGCCGGTCCTATTCATGGCGGTAATGCCGGAATCTACGGCTCCTTCAACTAGCCGTTGCGATGGATGTGTTGAGTGGAAACCGGGCCCCACATCAACCTCATAATAAAGCCGACAGTGGTCCTGAGGAAGTTACACTTGCCTCGGAGATCTTTGACATATTCACAAACATAGCGATGCCACCTCCGGCAATCGATAGGAATCGCAGTCTGTTTTCGCAATATTATGTTGAGAATGAGGAGTCGATGACGTTCAAAAACAGAAAAAGTAACTTTCTGGAAGGCAAAGTAGCAGATCTGGTATGACTTCATGCATGTCCTGAAGTGGTTTCTATGTCGATTCCTAGGCGTTGTGCCCACGCAACTTTACCTGAATCTCAAATCGCATTGCTGAAAGGTTGCAACGCAGACCTAGCATTTTTGTGACAGTAATCTAACGAGGCGTAATATGATAATTACTTAAGTTCAATTCCTCGGTCTTCTGAAGACTTCGGTCTTGATAAAACTTCAAAAGATTAAAATGAACGAGAGAGAGGCTATTGCTAACGAGGTCGCGAAATTCAAATGTCCACTTAGAGATAGCTTTGGATACCTAGAAAGTTCCTGTCCGTTAGACCCGCAGTTTTTGTCCGTCAACTTCCTTTCGTTTAGCGACCAAAACTTAGTCTCTAATGGAAAATTTTGGAGGGTGCACAATCGATCTGCAATTATGAAGCTTAATGGTTGCATTGCGTACTCGCCCACACTGTAGTGAAATAACTTTGTTTACTTCATCGAGGGCTGCTATAATTTACTTAGTGGCGATGTTTCGCAGCGCAGCGACTTAACTGAGGGAGAATGTGGTTTGGTGTGAGACTGGCGTAGGGAGTCGGAGAGGGTTATCGACAGGGAGGCCAGTAGACACCATGATAGGGGCGATATTAGTTTGAAATGCTCGAAAAGAGTGGTTAAAGACGGATTAAATGTTAGGGAGAATACTGGGTCATTGTTTCTCTTAGAGGATATATTCTGAAAAGGTGGCTCTACATGTCCTTAAAAGCCTCTTACGACGTGCTGTACGGTACTGTCGCGCGATTTTTGTGTCGCGCGATGGTCAGGGTCGCTAGTTGATTGGCCCCGTGTGCTCGTACAGTATATAGTACTGCTGTACACTGTACGAGCAGGAAGTGGGCTCGTACAGTGTACAGTAGTAGTGTACACTCTACTTGCACATTCATGAGTAGAAACCCGGACCGGCCGCCCCTATAAGATGACGCTAGGACTGTCGGAGTCCGCGGGAACGGAAGGTAGGTTTCGCTTGGCCGAAAAAGCAGAGAGAGGCAGAGTAAACAGAAACAAGCATTACATGGTACCGCATCCAAGGTTGACTATGGACATGAACGATTCCCTTAGACATCACGTTTCCTTCAACGGTTCCCCTTCTTCCGACGTCGCGAGCTTCCTTTTCGCGTACGAGAATGTAGTCATGCGCGGAAAAAATCGACGAGGAAAAGGCGCTCCAGATCCTTTGCCACCTCGAAGGCGCGGCGTTTGAGCGTTACTACGAGGCTTTTACCAGAGACGGAGCATTGGTGGAGGAGGCGAAGGACTATTCGATCGTTAAGGCCAAGCTCATTGAGGAGCTTGGGAAGACCCCGAAGCCGGAAGAAGAACTGCAGAAGGCTATAAACGCTAGATTGGACCCGAAGGATGTAATGGGCTCCCTGGCGCAGTTGAACAATCTATACAAGAGAGTGGGATTCAACGATACAGCCTCCTTCGGTCTGCTTCGGAAGGCAGTGGCAGAAGATCAAGACATGGCGCAGTTCGTAATGTTTAGAGCCCCTTCGGATTACAAGGGGCTCAAGAAGGCAATCACGGACTTTGTGAGTGGAAAGAAGACGTTCTACGGGGAAGGAAGTCAAGTATCATCGTCGAGTGAGGCGCCGAAGAAGATCCTCCAGAGACCGGATGCTCATAGTTCACGGCATCTGGAAAATAAGGTGGAGAAGTTGGCCGACCAATTTGCTGAACTATCGTTGCTCGTGAGGAAGCAATTCGACGGAACGACGCCGCCAATGAAGACGGATGCGGATTATTTTTGCACCTATTGCAACCAAAAGGGCCACAGAGCGAGCCGTTGTCCGCATAATCCGCATCGATATACGCGCTGTACAATTTGTGGAAGAAAAGGACATTCGGAAGCAACATGCTGGGCCAAGAATCCTCGTGGTGATGATTAGCGGGGAGGAGTTGCTAGGGCCCGGTCTGAGTCTGGAGAAGAATTGAAAATGAAAAAGCCGGAGGACGAGAACAAGGTCGCCGTTGTTCAGGAATCTCGCAAAAAGGACGTGGTTGCCGCTGCGAAGAGAAGTGCGGACGGGCAGGCCCTCCCGAAACAGCGGAGGGAAAACTTGATGGATCTTGATACCATCTTGAACAAGGCCCCTGCTAATCGTCGGCCGATGATGGCCCCTGTCCCAAAGAAAAAAAATAAGAGAGGAAATCGCAGGTCGAAGAAGAAATCAGGTGGACTTCAGGATCATGTAGGGAAGTATAACGTGATCGCTGAACTGGCTTCCGCTGCCACAGGAATTAACTTCGGGCAACTGTTGCGCGAGGAGGCCGAGGAGGCCAGAAAGGTTTTAAGGAGATTGTTATCCAAGAGATTACCGGTTACACAGGCGTCGATGGTCAACTCTTCAGGAGGTCCACGCCGACTCAAGGTAGTAGCCGTGAAGTTGTATGGAACGGAGACTCATACCCTTTTGGACACGGCTGCATTTCCTAACCTGATCTCTTGGGACCTCTGCAAAAGGCTTGCCCTCACCCCGACAGAAACCGATCGTCAGGTGACAGTAGCAGACGGAACTGTCGCCGAGGTTCTTGGTTGTCTCAAGGGAGTGCCGGTGTCTTATGGGTCGATGGTTGTGCACCTTGAGTTCCTGGTTGTCAACAATGCCCCGTTTGACGTTATTGTTGGAAGCCCGACTTTGGAAGCCATCCAGACGCGCATCGATTATGCACTCCAACAGGTCACTTTGGTTATTGGAGATGAAGAGGTTGTGTTGCCATTCGTCAACGAGCCGTCCAGAATCAGCGGGGCTCAGACGGACAGTGAGGACTTCACGTCCCCCAAAGGTTCAGACGACGAGAAATCTCTCCACCCTTTCTCGTCGTCTAGCGAAAGCGATGGTGGATCGGATACCGAACAGGACCTGGTCTTAGCCATCATTAATAAGGAACCATACGAGCCTGATCTACCTCGCTCGACGAAGACTGAAGTTAAGAAGGAGGTAAAAGAGGAGGTGGACCGTTCGGCTCTATTGGCCTCGAAGCTGGACCACCTCGAAGAGAAGAATCAGGAGGAGCTGGCGAGAGCTCTCAAGGAATCGGATGTCATAGCTTGGGACATTCACGACCTGGAGCCTGCTAATGTGCCGGTGGTACATTCTTTCGAGTTGACGGACGAGACGCCGACACATTCGAAGGCCCGCCGAATACCGCCGAGGCATAACGAGGTCGTAAGGAAAGAAGTGAAGGAATTATTAGGAGCGTGAATCATTACGCCGTCAAGGTCCGCCTGGTCCTTTCCGGTCGTGATAGCCACGAAGAAAGACGGAAGGGCCCGGTTCTGCGTTGATTACCGTCAGTTGAATAGGGTGATGAAGCCAGACCGCTGGCCGCTGCCGAAGATAGAAGAAATCTTCGATGAACTCTCTGGTGCGGAGTTCTTCACAACGTTGGACCTTTACACAGGGTACTGGCAGGTTAGGATGTCTGAGGCTTAAAAGGAAAAAACGACCTTTGTCTCTCGATATGGAACGTACAAGTTCGAGGTAATGCCGTTCGGTCTCATGAATGCTCCAGCGACATTTCAAAGGATGATGGATGATGTCCTTCGCGGGTTGCCGTTCGCCATGGTTTATGTGGACGACGTTGTCACCTTCTTGAAGACATTGGAGAAACACATAGCTCATTGCAAGGAAGTGTTCAGGAGGATAAAAGAATTGAAACTGAAATTGAAGGTTACCAAGTGCAGCTTTGCTCAATCAGAAGTGAAGTTGCTTGGTCACATCGTTAATTCAAGTGGTGTGAAGGTGGATCCCGACAAGATCAAAGATATTTTAGAAGCTCCGTTGCCGAAAAACGTGACCGAACTCAGGAGTTTTCTGGGACTCGCAGGGTACTACCGACGGTTCATAAGGGTGTTTGCCGACAGCTCAGCAGTGTTGCACGCGGCGACGTCTGTTAAGAAGGCTTTCGAGTGGACTCCGGAGATGCAAGAGGCCTTCGAATACTTGAACGGGAAACTGACTACCCCTCCAGTCTTGGCGTTTCCGGATTTCAATTCTCCTTTTCTAGTAAAACCCCTAATATTTAGAACTTCTCGATGGACTTTGCTGGACCCTACAAGCAATCGAAGAATGGGAAAAGATTCATTCTGATAGCTGTGGAACATATGGCAGGGTGGCCCATAGCGTGGGCCACGACAGATTCTACGGCCGAGACGGTGATGAGGTTCATCGAGGAAAAGATAATATCACCGTTCGGGCCGGCAAGGAGAATTGTCTCGGATAATGCGACTGCTTTCATGGCGGGATCGGTACAAGAGTACATGAAAGAGAGGGGAGTCGAGTGGAAGGCGGTGCTTGCTTACGCGCCGATGGCAAACGGTCGCGCGGAGCGGATGGTGGGAACTATCAAGCACGCGATCAAAAGGTCTGTCGTCCGCGGTGGGGTAGACTGGGAAAAAGCCCTCCCCAAAGTCTTATACGGTTACCGCAGATGCGACCGAGGCGACGCACCTTCTCCTTTTCGACTGATGTATGGAATTAATTCGAGGATGCTGGTCAGCGATTCGGGAGCATTTCTCAGTGACGCCGGCCCCCATCATCGGCTTATAGAGACCTAAGCTGATTCGAGAACGCGGGTTGGCGTGGTGGAGAAGACCAGCGAACCCCGCAAGACCAAGGGAAAAGTCAAGAAGTTCGAAGTTGGGGAGGAAGTATTGGTAGCATACGGTGCGGCCTTCAATAAGGGGCGCAACTGGCCGGCCTTCGACTCGTGTTTCTATGGGCCATGCAGGGTGACGAAGGCGAACCACCCTCGCTACGAGTTACTTTCCTCCACCGGCCGCGTTACGAGGAAGGCAATTCACGCACGCCGGATTGTCCCGTATCAGAAGAGATCGACCCGTTTATACAAATAAGGAAGAGCAAGAAATGCGAGGACACGAGAGAAGAAGAAGCAAGAATCGAGTAGATTGAAGTGCGATGAAAGCGAAGAACGCATGATAGAAGGCTAAGTAACGAAGAAGCACACAGAGAAACCGTAAAAATGGCGTGTGAAGTCTTGAATCCTTAGTAACTAGGGAGTGGCGCTGCCTCCTTGGTTTTCCCTTATCTTCCGCTCACGCTTCCGGACGGACAAGGAGTTGCGAACAGGACGCCGCTTCTTGCTCTATTCTGCAGTCGCGAGCACCGCCTTCCGGGCCCCTAAAACGGAAATCAATGAAGAATTTCCCCTGACAACAAGCACTCAGAGGCGCCGGGAACGATTGGAATAGAAAATAATCCGAGAGACATCGGGAGAGGAACTGAAAGGCTTCCGTGCCATGCAGGCAAAAGGTGAAACGGGAAACGAAATCGTGAAACTTTTGAACGGGAGTGGAATTACGGAGCCTAGCAACGTGGGCAGCAAAGCGGCGGAAGAACTGTTCCCCTTCGTGCCCGAGGGCACCATGGATGTCGATGCCGACTGAAATGAGCAGGATACCGGAAGAACGGCAAATTTTCCCGTAGGGTGAATGTTTTCAACGGTCGAAGAGGCTACTGCAGCGGCTCCGTATGGGTTGCCCCGTTGGATTCGGGACTAGATGACATAATGGGCGACAGTAACCTCCCAGGATAAATTGCTGTGGTCGAGGCCGTAAGCTCTTGGAATGTAAACGTCAACACGAGGCAACGAAGACGAAGGAGCAAAGGTAGAGCTAGATGCAAGGGGGTGTTCGAGTAGAGCGGTAATGCTGACGTCCCTACAAAAGCGGTACAAAGCATTGCGGATGACATTGTGACTTCGGATCTGACCGTCTTCGTATTTGCCAGTCAAAGCGTGCTTACCATCGAGAACGAGAAATGGGGCCATTTCATTAGAGCGCCTTGAGCAGACGGGACAGCGTGTGTTGCCAGAAGAGAGAGATATTCCGAGACGAAGCGATGTAGCAGCAAAACAGGAAGGCGTGAGGAGGTGCGTACCTTGGTAGGGTTGGGGGAGAGAGGAGAACACATTGAACCTCAAATTGTTTCTAGGCCGTCGAAAGATTGAGACACGGAAACGGGTTGACGGAGTCTGGAGGATTGAGACCTCCGGGCGTATACCGGCTGTTTGTCAGCACTTCGGTCGTTCGCCCGGAGAACGTTTGGACGTCGGGCGTATACTGGCCGTTTGTCGGCACCTCAGTTGTTCGCCCGACGGAAGTTGGAAGGTTGGTTAGGCTGAGAAGTTGAGGGAGGAGCTGGGGTTGGTGGTGAAGGTCGTGGTTGGTGAGCCGTGCAGGGAGAGCGATGATGCGGGCGGCCCTGGGTGAGAGGGAAGCTGAGCTGGAAGTCCGTTATTATCTTGTGGCGCCCGTGGCCCACAATCAGTGGGGGGGCGTGTCGCGCGCTTTTTCTGTCGCGCGATGGTCAGGGTCGCTAGTTGATTGGCCCGGTGTGCTCGTACAGTATACAGTACTGCTGTACACTGTTCGAGCAGGAAGTGGGCTCGTACAGTGTACAGTAGTAGTGTACACTGTACTTGCACATTCATGAGTAGAAACCCCGGACCGGCCGCCCCTATAAGATGACACTAGGGCTGTCGGAGTCAGCGGGAACGGGAGGAAGGTTCCGCTGGGCCGAAAAAGCAGAGAGAGGCAGAGTAAACAGAAACAAGCATTACAGGTACCGTTGGCCTAAGAAGCGTTGTGTGCAAAGAAGTGATGCTGAGCATGGATTGCATTGTTCAACAAGCATAAGGTTGTTTTTGAAATGGGCGCTTCTTTTCAAAATACTCATGGAAAAAACTCCAAAGGTCACAAATCATCTGAGTAGACCTGATACAGACGACTTAGCATCAGGGGCTTCTGCGGAAAGTAACCACGAGGAGGAAGATGCATCGTCCTTGCGATTTAAAACATACTACAGAGAATCATTACTTTACCCTTATGAGTAGAAATGAAAAATTTACCGAGATTTCTCTACAAGAAGGGCATGAACATACCGTCTAAGTACGCGAGTTCTTGATGAAGTGACAGCAACGTGGAAGCAAGAATTGTAAAAGTTGCGATGTCTTCCGCTATAGACTTTCAGTAGTAATAAAAGCGTATTGTCTGCAATGTGGTGCCCGCAGTCTAACAAAGTGTCCGTATTATAGCTAGGTATGCTCAGTAGCCACCTAGTATACAAACGAAAAAAAGAGACATGTTAGCCTTTTAGAGTTCTTTTTCTACCCGAAGGTGTCAGTCCCGATAATTTTGATGGTACAACGGCATTGGTAACGTGAGACAGAAAAGGAAACGGGATGGACGTGCGCGCGCTTTGATGACAGTACGGGCGAAACGGATGCTCATCAGAAACGGTTAAGACCACTTTGAGGTAAGAAGGGGGCAGGCTGCCGGATCTAGAGTGTGGAACGAACTTACCCCTCCGTCGTTTATGCCGCACGACAGCGGAAAAACGCATTACGTTGTAGCACAGTATTTGAAATGGATTGCATTAGTGAGGTCAAAAAGGGTAGAGCTGGTAAAGGAAAAGAGGGGTCAGAGAAAGCCCCAGGCCTGCTAGTAGAGGCGAGGATAATTTTTCCCTCAAATCGCCTCCGGTAGGCATGGGAAATGCCCAATCGACACGGCGTCGCTGATGTGGGATATCTGACCAGTCACAAATCTAGGCTCAGATCTCCATAACTTACAAATCGGCTAGAATAGGCTAATCCTTTCTCTTCCAATAATTCCGTCGTATTGCGCCCCTTGCCCAAGACAAACATTGGGCTCAAACATTACGCCATCTCCTGCAACCACTCCAACACAAGTCACCAATGAAGTCTGCAATGTAAACGCGAACACAACAAAAGTGGCGCCCTTCTGTCAAATCGAAGCAACAGCTGTCGTCTCTCAGCGATGACCTCTGATCATTCTTCTCCAAGCGCGTAGTCTATCCTGCATTTACCAAATTATCTTCAACAACATCTAGACTCCTGCCTTTACCAAATTGACGTCCATAACACGGAGATTTGTATTCCAAATTAAAATTTGGGTCAACTAAAGTGAATACCATCCTTCTCAGAAAAACCAATTCTGTACTGACGATGAATACTCTCAACTATCTGCAATGCTTACTTGTGACAAGATTCTACAATTTGTCTAGCAGGTTGGATTGGCGATATGTCTGCAAAGTTTTGCCACGAACTCAAGCCTTGTTTTGCAGTACAATCACACATTTCATTACTTAGCCGTCTTTTCTTGGCGTTGAACTTTTTCGTGAAGTTTTTTTTCCGCTTTTCAATCTTCTGCGAGTGTTGAGTAGGTGGTTCTATTTCCCGAACGTTTTTTTACAGATCTGTCGGAAAAATGAATCCTCAATTTCTCAGTCCTGCCGCAGGTGTTCGAAATGTTGAAGTCGTCCAGTATTACATTGAATACTATTTCGCCTCTACCGAACTGTCTCTGAACCTCTTTCACAATCCCGCTGAAGCATTCAACTGCAGTTGGTCCTATGATGCCCATCAGACGGTGAATGTGATCGAAAAAAGCATGGTTATCTGACCATTTGATATGCTTTTGGACTTCTGTCACCGTTGGTTGGCTGAGTAACTTGTCCATATCATCATTTTTTCGCCCGGCTGGCTTTCCTCTATCTCCATTCGCTTTTCAAGTGCTTCCATATCAATAACGCCGCACATATTTCGAAGTTTACATACCTGCTTTGAGGACACATTATCTGAATTAGATCGCCAATATGTATCAAAATATGACTTAATCTTGAGGTATTATTCCGAGACATCTTTCATACTTGGCTCAAGCAGCGCAAGTTTATTTTAAACCTACGCACATCTGACGATACGTCTGCAAGGGAATCCCATTGACTCCATTTTATTGACATTGCAACGGATGTGGAGCTTACTTGCATGAACGTTCTCAGTTTCTGTTTTGCTTTTGACGAAACGAACCAAGGATGGAACCTCTGGTGTTGGATTGTAGGGTATCGTTAGCTTCCTGATCATATGGAAGGTACATGTGAGCTCAAAAAATAAGATGAAGCTAGGGCTTGATCCTTCTGAAATCTCTAACTCTGGCCAATATACTTCATCCAATTCTATGACATACGCGCTATAAACAGAGTAGTTACGCGATGGCTCAACGCTTATTTCTCCGAAATTCTTAAGTGAATAACTTGTGTATTCGTATATAAGTTCATCGAGATTAATATGAGGTAGAGGCAACATGCAAGTTCAAATTGCATGGCATTGGGAACTTAGACATGAAATTGATCTCAGTAGTGCATCTCTTCGTTAGTTGGCCCTTTTTCTTGTTGATATCTTAAGTTGCTTGGGGATGTCACTGAATGGAAGTTTTTTTTGTGAGGACATAGGCCCTATATCCTGAATTAGATTCCTCGGTGTATCCAGTACCTTGAAACAAGTAAAATTTCGGTACAGCGATGAGACGAAAACATGCGACGATCAATTAATGTTTGTGGACGCATAAGTAGGTAAAAAAGACATGCATCTTTTCTGTGAAACCCGAAAATTACGTCGTTGTGAATTCAGCACAACATTCGGTAAATATGGCAAGCGTTTTCGAGCGGCGTATTTTGAAAAGATCTCGTGTCATATCATCACATCAACCTGTTCTCTTGATATGACCACACCACTCTGTCACATTCCTAGATTGGTTTTGGTTTAGGTGCCACTCGTCAAGGGCTGTGAAAGATTTACCAAACACCTTTTCGGTTGCTGATATACAAGCTGCGCTCTGTTGTATTGCAATAATGGCTAGTAAAACTGGGATCATGTACTTAAACTAGGACAGAGGCTCAATGAAGTCTGCTTCTATTTCTCTACCAACGAATCCCGTAAAGAAAGCCAGTACAAAACCATCGTTAGACCTTCCATTGATGGCGATAAGGGGACACCGATAACTGTTTCCTACCACTATACAATCCAATGAAACCCCTTGTACAAAACCATACGCCTTGAGGCCCTTAATCCTCTCCGCGAAGGCCCAGCCTGCGGATACCATTCGTCAGTCAGAATCGTGGCTTAT
The DNA here is from genome assembly GCA_002205965.3 of Kappaphycus alvarezii. Taxonomy (NCBI): domain Eukaryota; phylum Rhodophyta; class Florideophyceae; order Gigartinales; family Solieriaceae; genus Kappaphycus; species Kappaphycus alvarezii. The sequence continues at coordinate 130,688 of NADL03000814.1, read as the reverse complement.
GTAGTATGTTCCCAACACAGTCTCTTCGTGTAACGAAAACAGCTCCTTCAAGAGCTTCGTATATTCGAGAACCCTCCGATTACTAATACTACGGCCAAATCCGAGCATATTTTGCACAGATCTCAAGTAAATGACAATCTCGTACTTGTACTGCACATATCGAATAGTATCAGGAAGCGAGAAGTGGAGGTTATTTATCATATATAGGGTTTTCTTTAGCATATTTAAGAGAAAATGCCAAACTGCTGCTCCGTTTATCGAATAGGGTCTTTGTGCCTTGTCTCACGGAAATCGCCGACATACTATTTCCCTTCACCCTCTTTCTCTGGAATCAGCGTTTTCACTGTTAAAGAGAATACGCACAGCTCTTTTTCATCTTTCTTGTGACATTTAAAGATGCTCTTCTCAAGCACACGCTTTTCCTCCACGTTCCTAGTTTTCTGGTGTACTCTCTCCCACAGAAATATAGAAGTCCTGCATTTGAGACTATATCACATAGCCTCAGCTATGAACCTTATGTTTCTTTTTACTCCTTGCCCAGGAGCATCCAGCGGTAGGCTCCAAAAATAAGCAATGAACATCGCTTTAAAGTAGTCATCTACAACATGATCGCCATTAACTACATTTTCTTCAGCTGGCGTCTCGCAAGCAGAGCCTTTCTCGTCTTTCTTATGTATCAGAGACGTTAGCGGAAGCATTATCTTGGATGTGAATCAAATCATTAGGCACGTTCTCCTCGTCGTCGAGGAACAAAAAGTGTTCTATGAGTCCTGCAGCTCGTCCATCCTCTGTATCTAGGTTTTTCATACTGGAGGGTTTGTCCTCCTTTTCAAATAACGCGTATTTAAGGCTGTCAAGCTCGGTAGAACTAAATGCTAATTCGCGTGCGGCGTTTGCGCTCTACATATATCCACAAAAAGAGCTGCCATTCGATGCCCTATAGACGTCGGTGATGTCCTCCCCCTCTTCCTCTCCCACGTCTCCGACGTCACCATTTGGGCGTGGAAGAAGGCAGCATACATCGACAATACCAAAGCAAGTTTGGGTTAGACTTAGCGACCTGATCGTAACTTTAGATTTGATAACTGGAGTGGTTTATATAGGGACAGGATTACCTATAAGAGCGAGAGACTTGCTTGCGTATGCTGGTACTACGTTGACTTGTATTGGGGCATGGCCCGGCCAATTTTACTCCATACTTTAGCTCTATATTCTTGAATAAATCCATCTATCTCATTTTTCAAAGCGTTGTTGCTGGAAGGGAAGCAATTCCTTTGAAGAATTGACCAATAGCTTGGTCTCTTACCGGGGTACATCTTTGGCCAGGTCAAAAACTGATTCAGCATTGCAACCTTTAGCACTTTACACCGAGCCATAATATCTTTGTCGTTGAAGTGTAGGGACTTATTGGTGTAATTTAACTTCAGAGACATTGTACAGTTCGCATTCAATTTGGTTAAGTATGCCATTACGTTAGAAGGACAAGAATCAGCGAAATTACTATGTCGCATGCATCGCATTAGAACTTCGACAATGCGAAAAGAGCCCGTCTTTGGAATTATTGTAGTCCATATAGGTGACCTTTTGAGCTCGCGATAGACGAAATGAGAGATATCACATCAGAGACTTCGCAACTATGATGGTTCCTTTAGAAACCTTCTCTCCTTTCAGAATGCTGACAGAAATTGTGTCCAGATCGGTTGTGGTGACTCGCTTAGAAGGGCTAGATCTTATGGAATCGTAGTTGTGAACAACGTTTCGCAACAAGGAATCCAGAACGAACTTAGCAGCTGACGTGCTATTGAGAAACTTCAGACGCCAATGACATCTTCGAGGAGGAAAGAGAGTCATGGTAGCGTTTAGATGCTCAACCTTTGCTCGAAGTCGAGTTCTTCATAGTTCTCTCTGAAGGGCACTGTTGCCTACAGTGGCATTGCTTTCAACATCTTCATCATCACTCATACTGTCCAACGCCTCTAAAGCGTAAACATATGAGAATTGAACATCTTCAATTTGCTCATCCACTGTGTTTCTCCCTTCTGTTCCGCCAAAATTACTCCACTCTTCATTTTCATTGAACTGAGTGAAGTAGATGATATTGGCCTCGGGTCGGATTTTCCATCTTTTATCTCCGATGCAATAGACTTCAAGTCCAGAAAAACCTGTTTTTGGTTCTGAATATTCAAGTCTGAACACCTCACCACATGTTCTGGCAATTTATTTAAACGCGATTGGGTTTCATCACAAAATATGAAATAGGCCTCACACTAATTGAAACAGTAATCAGAATCCATGGTTTCGGTTACCCGGTCAGTTTTCAAGGACTGAGCAGCCAAAGGAACTTGTAAAACTTGGCTTCTAATGGCCATCCACTGACACAATTCGGAGAGTTGTGGGCTATATCTGCCCTTATAAGTTTTTCTTGATGCAACACTTGGGCCCGACGCCAGTTCTATAGCGGTCGCAACGACGTAAAAACCTCAGCTATGCCCATATTTTTGAGAAGTATATCCCCGAATATCCAGCATGGAGTTTCTTTTCGGAATAGTAGCAGCAGTAAAACACTATTATCCCGCAGGTAACTGAGCTCGAACACTTCTTTGAATAACTTTATTACGTTTTCGGGGCGTTTCCAACACAGACTATCCCCAAAATATACTGTAGGCTTCTCTGAAGGAGCTCTTTCGGAGCCAATGAATGTCTTTTCGATCAGTACACCCCAATGAAGGTTTCTCATATTAAGAGGAATAAGGATTGGTTGGATTGGTGTGGAGTCTCCCGTGATATTCACTGTAAAAGATCTCTTGAGATTATCCAGAAAAGATTGTCGATTGGAAGGGGTTCTTTCCACACATGAAGCGTAGGATACAAAGATACTCCTACCGCACATGTGCAGAGACAAACACCTTTTGGAGGTTTCATGTCCATCAATGCCGAAGTTGTAAGATCTGAACATAGAAGACAGGACTTTTTGGAGCTATGAACGATTGATATAGGTATAGTTTCACGTTTTTCGGCTTCAATAATGTCATAAAAATATTGATGAACAAGATTGAACCTTTTTCGTTATCTGATATATTCATTTTTCCAAATCTTTCCATGATTTCGCAAAACTTCCTACATATGGTCGATATATTATGATTTCGATCATTGGCCAAACGCTTATCTAATACGCTTTTTGCAGCGGCTGGAGAGAAAATATTAGTACAAATATGATTCCACAAAACAAAATCTGTAGGAAGTGCGGAAGTATTGTCTTCATTACGTACTTAGCATGGGAATCAGAATTTGGCAATCTTGCTTGTCAATAAGTTTCAAAGTAACGTTGTTTGTAAGTTTAGAAGAGCAGAAAGATGAGATTTACCGCGCGCAAACAGTAGCGAAACGACATGGGTGAAGATTAACAGCAAGAGGGACAATCGAAAATGATAGATCGATGTTTCCGAGGGTTTTTTTGCGCACAAACTGATGTCGCAATACGTTTAAAGTTTACATTGCAGACTTCATCGGTGACTTCTATCGGAGTGATTGGAGGAGGTGACGTAATTTTTGAGCGTAATGTTCGTATCGGACACGGGGCGCAATACAACGGAATTATTGAAGGAGAGAGGATCAGCTTATACTAGCAGATTTGCAAGGTATGGAGATCAGAGCCTAGCTTTTTTATTGGTCCGATATCCAACGTCGGCGACGCCGTGTCGATTGGGCACTTGCCGGTAGGCCGGGAACCCAGTACTGAAGTACTGCTACTGTAGTCCGTCATTGAAATCCGGTATGTGCCCGTTGTGCCGTTGCGAAATTGAGCCTTTGTACTGGCCGCTTTTCATTGGTACACGTCCTGTTCCGCTACGTCGTGTACAATGTACCTGTGTGTGTAATCTTTACGGAATTTGGAAAAAACATGTGGGAGAACATGCTGATGGGTATTACAGAGAAATTAACATGCGAAGGGGGATGAGAGAGGAACTAATCGGAAATGCATCTGGTAAGAACTTGACGCGGTTGCAAGCCGTGCAAGCAGAACACAAAGCGCGTGATTAGAAGGTGCAGCTCCCATTGGGGAGTGGTGCCTCGACGGGCAGCAGCAAACGTAGAAAGGCACCGGAAGAAAGTCGCACCCTCGGCCCCAAGGGCACCGAACACATCAATACCAACAGGAAGAAGGCGTATATGGTTCGTGTGGCAGACTAGACCGTAGTGCGTGTGTTTCGCACGTTCAGCCATTGAGGCAGCTGCACCGCCAGATAGGTCACACTGGGAAACAAGAGAAGTGACCTGTGGATGGGCTACTGTGACATCCCAAGCGATATCCATCGGGTCGAGGCCATATGCACCAGGGATAAAAATATCTATGCGAAGGGCGGACGAGGGAGAGGACGAAGGGGGAAGGGAGGAAGGAGATGTTAAAGAGAGGCAGAAATTCCAAGCTCCTTACAGTAACGATGGAGAGCGTTACGCAAGACACTGTGGCGATAAGTCTGCCCATCGTCGTACTTACAGGTGAGGGCATGTTTGCCCAGGGGATCGAGCAACGGGGCGATGTCGTTAAAACGGCGAGCACATACCGGACATCGATCATGACCAGAGAAAATCGCGCGGCCGAGGCGTAGCGAGACAGCCACTATCCAGGCTTGCGACGACAGATAGGTGCCGCGGTGAGGGTGCGGTAAAGTTATGTACCTCGAGGTGTACACTGTACTGCATGCTGGAACCGCCAAATTTACCCGCCACGTGTATTTCGTTCGCGAAAAAACACGTTCCATGCGTGACATTATTCCACAGTGTTTTAACCTCTCTGAAAACCACGTTCGAAATGTGAAACGATAGAAATGCTAGGTTGAAGGTCTGAAGGGATCTAAATGGCACCGTAGTCGGTCCTTCATAGGTTATCCCTTCTATCCAGCTGAGCTCAGAAGCATCAAAAGGGCTTAAAACCTGTTGAGCTATTTCAATTTACTCTGATTTAGGGCGAAGAAATGTAGGGAATGGCATTATTTTGAGAGAGGTACGAATCTCAACTTGTCCGAAATAAAAGCATCCGTGAAACTACGTCACAAGATCTCTTCGTTAACTGCAATGGTAGTATTTTTAAGGTCACGGATTCCGTATTGTACTAAAAAAATGCGGGGGAGTAGGGGGCATCCCAGTAACACTTTGCAACATCTGGGCCAACTTCGTCGCTTGAGAAATCAAAAGAGTTGAATCAGATATTTAACTGTGCCATTTTGCTGGTTGAAATCCAACCAATATGACAGAGTAGATTTTTTTGGGAATCAATACATACTATTCCTTCGTAGTTTCCATTTTTGTAATTTTAGAGTCCCTCTGTACAACTTTTTTTAAACATTCATCCGAACCAGTTGCAATGGGCTTGCAAAAAGCTTTTAAGTATGGGGTGTAGTATGGTCAATGCCAGTGAAAATGAACTCCTTGTCCGAAAAAAATGTTGGAAAAGCACCTTTAATGGCTGCATTTTGCTTCCAGTCACCAGTAGGCCCGCTCGATGGGGGTATCGACGGGGCTCATAAACAGCAATACATGTCATACATTGGTCAATTATATCCTACTTAACATCATTAAATGTATATTAATTTTCTCTCCATGGCTCGTGTATCAGCGCCTTAGTTGCATCATCTGGTCCTCTATCGCTATAGTTATACCCTCAGGCACGCCGCTGACCGTGACTGACGTGGAAAACCCGATTAGTTCCTAGCCATATAGCAGGTCTACAGTGGACACCATAGAAATTCTTCCCTGTATATGAGTAAGTAATAAGCATTAATTCAAGGATAAGTAATTTTCCTGGAGGAAAGCCTAGCACAAGCTTGCTTGTAGTTTAGTACTCCGTAAAAAACAATCTATATGAGAGTTTAAGTGGATATCCAGGTCAATCGCTATTACATAGAAACATTTCTCCCTTCTCATAATCTAGACATCTGAATTGCCGCTCTATCTCTCCGAGTCAATAATATTTAGAGAACCGATACTTGAGGTCAGTACAGTAATGTCTATAGGGTTATAACTTAATCTCATCTATATCTTCCTCTTATTCATTTGATTTAATCTCCAGCCAAACCCGTTCTGCTTGGATGAAGGGATTGAAACGCACTAATCACCGACGATTAAAGTACATTTTAATCAATCATTTATGATGTGTGGTTTCGTTCACCAGAGTGCGCCAGCGCTTGACAAGGAAATAGTAATGAAGATAAATCAATTTGCTCCACTGAACATTTATATTATTTCAGAACCTCTTTAAGTATTGTCACATATGAACTATAATTTGTTTCCTCTTATTTTTCACTAGCTACACCGATTTTTATAAAGAAACTTTTGTAAGAAACATCCCACGATAGTTCCTGAAATTTCTCATGAAATCAAGTATCGTATTGTATCATTGTAGTTTTTGAAGAGTTAGTCCTCTGGGGACCTTAATAAATTCCTCTTAGATTTTCATAAATTGAAAAGGGAAAAATCATAGCGTAGAAAATATAGAACCTCCAGCCGAAATGAATCTACCTTTTCCATCGATCAAATCAGCGCTAAGGTTTGAGACTGTTTGATGGTACAGAGTATAGCTCTTGTCAAAAATTGAACGCTTTCTCACTTTCGTAGTCTCTTTATATATTTACCTGATTTTCTAATTCTAGATAATAGAAATAACTTTAAAAATCAAAAATTATTTCGCAGTGATAACTCAAACAATAAGGGCCTTTTTTAGATGAAATAAATGAATTTTTGAACGAAAATTTTGTCCTATTTTTTTCTGAGGTGGAAACATTTGGGTTTGGAATTAGTGTTCTTCATTCTAAATTTGTCAAATCTGTCGTTCCATTGGACAGCGGTAGCTTTATTTCATTTTAACTGACTGAGAGTGATTCAACTTATGTGCATTGTTTGTAGCAATGGAAGAGTTTAAAGAAGGTTCCATGACGAAGGATTGAGATATAAATTAACGTATTTTGGTGTTGATGAGTTTCTACGAAAACATACGTTCAGTAATTGAGCTACTTTCTTTAAATAAATCAAATCTTATTCGATAAAGGTCAAGGATGCATAACCGTGTCGTATATGTGTCCAACATGTATTTGACTCATTGGAGAGAAATTTAAGAATATTAGATAAAATCTGTTCGTAGTATTCTGTGAAGCGATCGTTGCTCCATTATTATACGAATATCAAGAATAAAAGCTCATTAGTCGGGACTCACAATTATATCTTAAAAGATCAGAACCAGAAGTTGATAAAGATAGGTCATTGATAAAATTGGTCGCAAAGGAATTTCTAGGACGCTTAATGTTGCTGTATGTATTATCACTTTTTTTAGTTGAGAAATCATATTATTAAAACTATTTGTATTCAAATTACATTTTATTAGCAAAAGAACTCATGCTAATTCCACATTGTGGATGCTTAAAGTAAAATTGTACAAAAGAAATGAGCTTAGGCAATATTTCCCAAAGATGATCGGCTGGGTTCACCTTATGTAAATGTTTTATTTGGATAAATTATATCCAAAATCTATTATTTTCTTACGGATTGACTTTCCTTTTGGGACTTTCAATGTGCAAAATATCTTTAAAAGGGTGCAAACAATACTCGCACGAGATCTGAGTCGGGACGTTTAGTTATATTTATGGTCCCTCGATACGAACTTCTCTCTCAAATTCTGCATTTGATACTCAAAAACATTTTAAATTTTTTCATATTCTAGGTTTTTGACAAGAACATTTTCAAAAGAAAATTTTTAATTCCGCACTTGATCCATACCTGCAGCAAAAGTTGTTACTGAAGTGATTATGTCAATGAAGATATCCAAAGAGTGGCTGCAGGGAAAGGAAGTGAGGAGATGACCTCAATAATAGGATTATGATAAGTTACGACATACTTTGTAATCAGCGAAATATATTGCAACCATTTCTGTTTAATTGGAATAAACTATTATTATTTTATCTCATAGCTGGGCCTTATTTTTGAACCCTCTAATATACGGACCAGTCCCATCTATCATTCGTAAAATAGCCGTTTTGTATCTCTAATCAGTAACGCTCCCCAAATTCTACCCCTCATTTTGGAAGAATGGCCCAGGAGTAAAATCGGGAAAGGTTTGGGTGTTTAACTCTTGGAGGAAAAATATTGATGATTTGCTACTCAATAATACAGGTTGACTTCTTTTTGGGACGATATTGGTCTGCGGATATGTAGCGAAAGTGATTCGCTACATAGAACTATACTTTGTCCTTTATCAGACTAATCACGAATGGTGTACTGTTATGGCTCCAAGATGATATCATTGTAAAACTCGAGCATATATGTCAATTGCTTTTCTTATGGAATATGGTGATGCTATGACGTGGTACAACGTTTTATCTAAAGGCCACAATTTACTATGGGCCATAGAAGAAAAACTTCATCAAATCAATAATGACTTCTTTTTCCATTGCATTCCAAGTCTAATAACTTTTTTTGCCTCTGATAGTGTTTTTCGCTCTGCATTCTTTATTAAAATGAATTGCAATTCCAACGTATTGCGCCCTGAATATCTGCCTACCTTACCTCTCTTTTTATTAATGTCGCTGATATTAATAATGGCCGCACAAAATGATTCACTTCTGATATGGGATGTACTGGCGGAACAGACTTCTTCGATGTCACCTTTTTCAACCCCTGGCGCCCTAGAAAAGGAGATAAGGGACTTCGATACACATCGTTGACTTAACTAGAAATCGACTGCTGGATCTGGCCAATAGTTCTCTCGTTCTACCTAGCGGAAAACATGGAACGGCAGAGCTAAATAGAGGCTCAAGTGAGCTGTCTGTGCGGACTTCTCAAGGTGACTTACAGAATGTAGCTTGGTTTACAGTTACATTCCGTAAGAACAACCCGTACAGTATACGGGAAGTCTCCTACAGGGAATTTGAATGGTTGGTGACACAACACCCAGTCATGTACATCCAGAATTGCTAATGATGTCAGATTTGCTACGTACCACGACCAATCAGTGATGATAATGCTCGCCGAAGTGAATTACGGCGGCGGCTTCTGAAGCTCGGAAAGAACTTATCCCGGAGAAAAGGTAGCGGGCTCGGGATATCTTACCCCGCGGTCCGTCATCGTCATTGAACTTTACTGTGCGCTTCAATTCCCATTCTATCATATCCTTCCCCCTATTCACTCGTCTCCTCGCGTGCTCCATTTACGCGATCTCTTGTTACCTCTATCTTTTCGCACCAGCATCGCGTGATCAAAATTCTTGTACTTATTACAACTTTCAACCCGCTTACCTCGCTCAACGCAGCAAGGGCGGCGAAACTCAGAAGATACGAGTCCTTCATCGCGTCTTCGGCAAGAAGAAGGCTAGTACCCGTCCCTATCAATACCCTCGGAGGATGGCACCCGGACGCTCACGGACTGCTAATCGACGTCTCTCACAACGTCACTACGAGGACTAGGGAGACCTATGCAAATGTCAAAAACGTCTTAAGGAAGGGTCATGTCGCAGCGGCAGCGATGTCCAATGCGTCGTGTCTGGTGGCTTGCCTCCAGACAGTTTGCTAGCGTTCTGACAGCTTCTCCCTAACCCTTTAAATTTTAAGCTTTTACCCATATCATTACATCCATTAGGAAACAGCTGAACTCACTAAAACCTAAACTTCTCCCCTTCTGAAATAATTGTCCGTAACATTCTGTACCATTTTCTCCCAGCATTATACACTCTGCACTGTTAATTCGCTGAAGAGTTTTTAAACATCATAGGTTCATCGACGTATACACTTTTTTCTGTATACTACCATTTTAAATCCCGCTTTAGACGATTTATTATATACTCAAAACTATTTTTAAAAGATCGAGTTATTCAATCACTTTTAAACACTAAGTGTACGGGGTTTGTTCCGATATTGGTTCTTTGAAAGAGTCTCTGATTGTTTCTCAGACATTTAGCTATCGGTAAGTGCAGTGCAGAGTTTCTTGAAGTTAAAGGAGACAACGGCTGAAAAAGTCGAAATTTCTACTTCTACACCATTTAGAGACAGAAAATGGAATATATCACGCCTGCTGCATAAATGCTGAATGCTGCCTTAGTATCGCTCGCTTGAGAATCTCAGAAGTATCAATACTGCGATGTGGTTTGGGTGTTTTACTCTTGGAAGATAAATCCGATCTATCCCACGGTTTTCCAGACAACTCCAATCGACTACAAAAAGGTATATCGACACAGTAACAGGGAAGAAAATACGCTCCCTAAAAAGCTATCTTCAGGCCGCAATGGACATGACGGCTGCTGCAGCTTGCCTTTACATCAAAACCAACCGAACCTTTCCTTACGTCAGATTCTGATATTGGCGCAGATAGCCTTACTTTTTTTATAAGATAGACCTCTCCAAACTTTTTTGCTAATTTATCCCAGTAAATCAAAGATGAAGCGTTATGTGAGCGACACTATTGTAGAAATCAGGAATTGGCCCTGCAATGTGAGAACAGCGCTGACGGTTTTTTAAAAGCGAGGTCCGGTCAAGCACACCTCGTTTTTAGAGCTTCCTATTTCTATTCAATTTTTAGAGCTACAAAATTTAAAATTTGCGACGGCCGCTACCGCTAGGGTACCGGCCAAACAGCAATAAATGGGCCTCAACCTGCAGAGTGACTGAACCCCGTGATCTACCTTTGTAATGCCGTCATTTTTTTCGATATCTGAGATGCGTTCTTTGTAGTGGCCGGTCTTCGACCACTACTCTCTCACAGCTTCTAGTGACGTCGATCTTCGTGTTTGTGAAAATTGGAAAGATAACTTATAAGTATTGGAAAACTATTTTATTGGTTTTTCATATCGAATAAAGTTGCGAAAACTTGTAGAACATTTTTTAATCAGAGGTCAACTTTTTTTATTAATTCTGAATCGCCGTAAATAATTTTATCTATTTTTCATTGGGCCATTTATATACTGTATTCCACGTGAAGCAATTCTTATGTCTTTCAGTTGGTTTTTATATTCTGCAGTTGTAAATACTGGAATTATATTACCATCAAATTATTATTTGGATCAATGCTCATCTTTATAATTATCCTATAAATATGATTGAGCATGAATTTGATGTACGATAATTATTATACTGCTGGATTCATCTTTGTGGCTTTCTACTCTTATTTGCGGTATAAATAGTCTTAGGCCTTTAGATAATTTTAGCATGCCTCGGGTCGTCGAGCTATCCCCGTCGATCAATAAATATTGGTTTCCTTTTTATTGTAATTCTCAATCCTATTCAGGTAATTTATTATTCATTTATTTCGAATTATCTATATTAGATCTACGCACATCATTTAATTTTTACTGTGTCACTTTAAGTTACAGTATCCCGCGCATTTACTCAGGCTACCGATGAGGAACAACTTGCAAGTAAATCTTCTTGCAAACACAGCCAGGCATCCATCATGGTGCCTCGCTTACACTACCAAGACGGGACATGACTGGACATCAGCGCGATGGGAGGTGTAGGTAGCACGGACTACTTCGATGTAAACTTGGCCAAGGCTTTCGACTTCTCCTATGCCAGAGTGTTGACACTAAACTCACTCATGAGCCTCAATGCAGCCAACTCCTAGGGAGAGCAGAAATATCCAAGGTTTCTTGCTGGATTTTCAGGATAAGTAGGCTAGTTTCTTTCCCCATCTAAACGATCAGATACTGGCATATGGCGGCTTAAGCCATCTTCAAGAAGCTCGCGGGAAATGCCGCCAGTCCCGCAATGGAAAGGGTTTCGGAGATGCAAGGTATTCTTTTACAGCGACACTCTGCATCAGCATTAACCTCCAATGCGGTGTGCTTCCTTGCTGGACTCCCACTTGTTGTTGGTAGAGAGGAGTTCCTTCTTCGCCTGTCCCAACATTTTACGTACATCCACATTATCATATAAGTTGACTGAGTATCAGGCAGCATTTCTCTTACAGTAACTGACCTTCCCGTTTTCCTCAAAAAGTGTGAAGAACTTAAACGACTACCTCATATGCACAAAGTAGAACTTTAAACCCCAAGTCCTCTGGCTCTGTACTAGGAATCTGAAGCATTCTTGCACTAAGTTTACCAAAAATTAGGGATTAATACGAAAAGGGCTCCACGTAGAACGTAGTGGGGGATACTGAGTGCAAATTCCTTACACGGCCTTCCCTACAAATTAAGCCCTCCGCCGGCTGAAAGAGATATAGCAATGTACTCTTGATACTTTGGCACACAAACGCTTGCACATTTAATCTGTCAAGATGATTTATTGCATAAAGGGGCAGGTCTTGGTATTTTATTCTTGGAAGATATATTCGACTTTTGGCAAAAGCGCTTCAGTCGGGCATGTTTTCTGAAAATGCATTTTCGGTTATCACGGGGCTGTCATAAGCGGTCGCGAATAGAGGGATGGTGGATTTCGTCGAGCGGGATCAATTCTTTTGCAGCCGCGTGCCGCGTAAGTGGTTTCCCCCACATCGACCTGTCTTTTTTCCAGTAGAATGAAGACGGCTACAATCCTCTTTGGTACACAACGCGTAACTCCGAAACTATCTTGACTCTGAACCCTTCGAACTCTCAAAATAAAGCTACCACATATCTTCTCCTATTCCTATTCGCGATGGGGCTGTGTTGGGCCATTCCGAGATAAGGGTCGGGGTGGCTTTATATTACACACCCATTTTCGGTCATTGCGCTGCCATACTAAGACAATATAAGGTCATAACAGTTTGCCCTTGTTGAAGATATCAACTACATTGAAGCAGACGCATTTCCAATTCTGGGCTGTAACGACGGAACGAATCCAGTGAAAGGGAAACTTTTGGAAGGCGTACTGTAAAAGATTGACGATATCCAATGAAAACTACCAGAGCTGAATTAAGAGTAATGTTTTGGAGCGTTGCGAGTGGTAAAGCTCTACAGGAAAGAATTTTAACCGCAAGGGGTGCGTGTCTACCACCGTACTCTACATCGGGTTGTCGTTAGAGGCTCTTAAATGAATGTTCAAACTACCAGGACTGGCTGGGTGTGAGGAGTGCCGCAGGTTTGTACCTCTGTACTGGGCGTACGCTAGTAGATGCTGTGCTGAGTGCCCCTAGAAAATTTAGATTGATGCCTTATGATTTTTTCCTCATGGCCTTGATTGGTACAGAAAATATGATTTTTCTACCCACTGCCGAGTTTAAAACGCCATTTGGTGTGTCGTGATTGGGAGGCTGTTTTTGGGATATTTTGAAGGCCTCAAGGGGACTCTTCCGAATATATTTCGCTGATATCGTATTACACATGTATTTGGAGCCACATTTTCCAGCTAGCTTCACTCACTCAACGAGAGCAGAAACTCTGGTATTTGCAATGAGAGTCCTACATAGCTGTTACTCCTGCTCCAAGGTTACTGGGGATATGCCATGATAGCGGTGTCATTGCCGCATTTGGAACCAAGAAATGTCCGTTGAACCCCCAAACGTGTGATGCAAATGGTTGTCTCTTACCGAATTTGACAATTCTCGGCACCCAAAACCCATCGATTGCATAAAAATCACCCATGACGGTAAAATGAACCACACAGACGCTACTTGCCTGTCCAATTGGGTAAGAGGTACAGACAGTGCTCATTTCACGATGCAAACTTATAACCAACTTCGATGTGCTCGCGCAATTCTTTGCCCCAAGAGCATCTCCTGTAATCTCTTTATCAGTCTCTTGAGCAACGCTGGATAGACGCAAAACCGACTCTCGCCTGGAATCAACACTACACTTCGCAAATCAACTTTCATGTACCAAGCAGGTTGACGCAGTTTATCAAAGTCATGAACAAAGCAGGTTCTCCCGTTTACTCCCGCGCCATGCTCCATACTCTCCCAATTTCCTTCTCATCCTTTGTCAATATCCCCTTTCGACAGCTGCGCACTCTCTCCATTCGCGGTCCCGCCGTTCTCGTGTCCCGATCCTCTCCTGAAGTTCCGGAACAAGCCTCCAGGCTTATCGTTCTCTCTCCAAGCAATAGGCCACTCTCGATCGGCAAGAATCATGCTACGCTCTCTGGACTCAAGATCTCCTTCCCAGAATCACAAACTCGTGATGCTTTCGTGAAAGCAGCGAACACCGCCATTAGGAACAGCTCTACCGGTATAGACCGGTACATTGTGTGCCAAGAGCTTGGTCGCGGTGCCGCTGGCATTGTATATCTTGTGCGACGGCGCAGAGATGGGAAAAAGTTTGCCATGAAGACAATTGCCAAATCGGATGCGTATATGTCTGGCAGTCGCCTACAAAGTTTGATATCCGAGCGCACGGCATTAGGGGAGGCTGCGCAACGGGGGAGTCCGTTCATTGTCAAGTTGGTGGATGCATTTGAAACAGACCAAAGGCTATGCTTTGTGACCGAACTTGAGGAGTATGGAGATTTAAAAGGGATTTTGAAGCGCGTTAAAAAGGGACGGCTTTCAGAGAAAACTGCGAAGATTTTGTTCGCGGAGGCATTGTTGGGACTAGAGGAGACTCACAGAATGGGTTTTTTATTCAGGGATATGAAGCTGGCAAATTTGCTTCTGAACAGAAATGGGCATGTTAAAGTGGCAGATTTCGGGCTGGCAAAAAGGATGGAAGTGGAGTATCACGGGAGCTCAGTATCAAGTGTATCGAGCAACGATGGATCCGACGACGAGGGCCCTTTCAGGCTTGTTGGACGCACGATATCGTTTGTGGGGACGCGGAGATACATGTCGCCCGAACACCTAGAGGGGGCTCAATGAAGGAAAGAGGATACAGTGCGCCAGCGGATGTATGGGCTTTAGGAGTGACGCTGTACATATTGCTGACTGGTGGGTTCCCGTTCGGGCGGGGGATTTCATCGAGAGATACTGCTTCGATGTTTCATGCCATTCGTAATGAGAAGTTGAGTTTTCCAGTGTGGGTTGGGAAGGAGGCGAGAAGGCTGCTGGAAATGATGTTGGAACGAGACGCTGCAAAGCGGATGGATTTAGACGAAATCAAGGGACATGTGTGGATGAAGGGTACAAACTGGGATAGAGTACGATATGATGCCGAAAAGGACGTGGCACAAGAGGAAGTTTTAAAGGAACTGCAGGAGGAAGGGATCCTGATTGAAGAAGAGGATATCGAATGCAGTACTGACGGCTGCAGCATGGGGTCTTCTATGAGTTGCGAATCCTCATGTTCCAGCGGAAGCAGCTCAATTAGCGTTTTCGATAGAATGGAGCTTGTTGGTTTTGGATACTACAACTGGTCTGAATGCGACCATTGAATTGTTCGATTGGCGCGGAAAGGTATTTCTGCGAATGCCAGCACTAGGGTACCGGTCGCATTAATCGCTGGGCATCCGTCTTTTCGAGTGCTTGAACTGCTGTGTCTTCATGAGAGAAATAGGCAAACAAGCATGATCAGTGTTTTACATCACTCTTTTCAAATGTTCTTGCTTTCCTCCCTGTAATATCAATCTGGTCATAGCTAATGTAGAACCTATTAAGTAGCAGGTTGGCACAAAGTCTTCTTTCCAGTGGGCTATTTCACCATTTCTGTGAGTTTGTTTGTGTAACACCATAACGGCATTGTTGTTTATTGGAATACCGCTAGCAACATCGTCCAGAGCATCTCTGGGACTGGAAACATTTCTCCACTTAGTGGAGACAGTGAAAGCCCCTTAGTGGAGAAAGTAAAACACCCAAGCCGTTTCCCCTTACAGCAAACCAACCCAAAATTAGCCGTAAATTAGAAATCTACTTTTTCTCATCAACGTTGACAACCCCCCCGTCCGCTCTTCATGCTTAGATGCGCCCCTTTCGGTTAATAACCGCCACTGCCTTTTAATTAATAAAACACCAACGCTTTTCCCCTTTTCGTTACTATTAAACCTCGAAGAACTGTAAATGTGGAAAAGGAGAGCTTTCTATTTATCCTTCGATAGGGATAAATATAGAAATTCGGCACCAGGATACGAGTACCGTACCCAATTTTTTTATCTGACCATACTGTTGCAACATAGATATTCAAACCCATTGCGAAAAGGGGGGAATTTTGGGTAGTTGAATATTTGGAGAGTAATTTATTCATGCTGCTGCGGCGTGCCTTTGAGTAAGGATTTCTTTAATCTTTCCTTGTGTCTCCATTTTCCTTACTGTCACACTCCGTGCGACGTCGTTGAGCAGCTCGAAGGCATCCGGGTGCCAACCTTCGAGGGTGGAGATTGGGAAAGTAATAAGTCTACCTCTGCAAGATTTCGCGAAGAATGACTCCTATCTCCTCACTTTCGCATTTTTCGCTGCATTGCGTGAGGTCAGCGGACTGAAGTTGTGATGTCTTCTGCGGGAAGGTGCCAAGGAGTTGACGAAGGTAATGTTGAAAATTGCGAAAGGTCTGTAGAGTGTGCCGCCCACACTAAGGTTTGGCACGTCATTTCAAACCTTGCTGTCACTGCACAGTGTTAGTCAGAAATCTACTTCCAAACTACCCAGCAATCAAGAGAACACATGGGATGGATCTCATATATGTTCCAAGAGTAAAACACCCAAAACTTTCCCCCAGAGAGCACATGTAATTTTGTTACTCTCGTAATATGAGGGGACCGTATTAAGAAACACGCAAACTGAATGAACAAAGTTGAGGAATCAGAGTAACTCAGCAGGAAAGGTCACGTCGTAACAATAGGAAAGAGAAGGCGTAAGTATAATATCAAGAATACAGTAATGAGTAGTATGAAGGGAATTTATCACAATAGTTCGATTCGAAAAATAAATATTGCAAACTCGATTGAATATCAATTTAGGAGAGTACACGGGGGTTTCAATTACTAGAACACATATGCTGGATGGATCCCAGTCAACTTGTATGGCAGTACGGATGTACTTAAAATGTTCCAACAGCCGCAGGCGGTACTCCACTCTACTGGTACGGGGATAGTTTAGGCGCTTTATTCTTGAAAGAATAATATTCAAATTTGCAAGCATGTCAAGGGGAGACCAGGTAGTAGTAATTTCCCAAAATAGTACTTTGAATCATATATAAATGCAATTATAATGATAGCTGATGGTTGGATTAGTTTGATGGCCCAAATATGTGTAGAATATTTCCAATAAACTACACAGATTCTTCCTACTGAAGTGCATGGCAAGGGAGATCTGCTTCCAAAAGTTCAGGTTAACAGTGCAAAGTTTTTTCCAAGTGGGAAGTCCTCCAGATGAAAGTTGCAGTGTAGTTGCCATAATTTTTGGCCGTGAGATATTAAAATACAACTCAAAGATACAAAAAATGTTTCGCACTGACTACAATAGAAAATCTAGAGTCAAATAGATTAAACTACCCCTTAATGGTTCACGGTAAAAAACAATTTCAGACCTCAAATAAATATTTTGCTCTACAATATTGTCTCCCTGAGCAAAATAAGGCATGGGACTAATGAAGTTTTCAACTACAGAATTTTTCCATAACAACAGTCAACTCGGTAGACCCTGTTGACTGACATAAATCATGAAATAAATATTACTTGTATCCAAAGGTATAGATATATGAAACAAAAAAGAACTTTATGGTATCATATACGGAACTCTTTTTTTTGTCAACTGGGTTGAAGTGATTAATTGCTTCAGGTACTGTTATAACTTTCTTTACTTGGATTATTTCAAAGTTACGTCTCATTAGTCAAATATCACCGCTCTCATTGATTTGCCTTCAGAAGATTGAAAGGAGGTAGAGAGGTAAACAAAATTTGTGAATCAACAGCGACAAGCAAGAAAATATGAATATTAGGAGTTGTAGCTTATAGCAAAAAAAATAAATTTGTACAAATCGCTCTTTGTAATTTTAGTTCCATTCGAAATGAAGAATACGGGAAATAAAGTACAATACACTATTATGCCGGGCTTGTATATTCGAAGGATCTAGTGTAATGCACTACTGTGCAAGGCTTAAAATTCTTTCCAATTTTTGGATACAGTTTGCTTTAATATGTCTACTGATTCACTTAGAGACATTTTCGAGCAACTAGAAGATCTATAAACCACTAGAAAGCTCCATAACGGGGCTTCTATGCTCTTTATTTCTATTAACATTAAAATAGAACACTGAAATTAAATTTTAGTTTATAGTTTCATAGGTTGTGTTAAGTTCAAAAAACCATGCGTTGCGGAGATATTGCAGAAAAAATCTCGGCGAGATTGCAAATATGCCCTCAGTGTCCTCTCTATCAACAATTACTTTAGGAAGACGTCAATTCAGTTAACCTACAACTTTTTCTGGTTGATATCTCACAAGATATGGACCTAATGACCATCGACATGCTTGGCAAAACTTACCGTGACGTCTGCACAGACAAGGGAGAATATACAAATATGGCGCAGTATTGCAATGCAAGAAAGAACTAAGAAGCGATAATGGACGACTTCCGTTGGGTAAACGCGTTTATACACTAGAATATATATATTGAACAATGTTTGTGTGAAATGCCAAATTAAGAGAATGAAAGATATTTTATCAAACATTTGCTTCCATGGGCAAACAACTCCAGCCAGTTATCTAGCGTTTTGAAGGCTTCCCGCTAATCCTTTACATTTTAATCGTTTGCCCACATCACGATATTCCTCAGGGAACAGCTGACCTCATTTTTCATAGATTAAAATCACCCCAAATTTCCTCCACTGAGATTTATACAGTCCGCTCAATGTTGTTGTCCGTAATAGCTCCAGAAAATTGCTTGGACGAGCGCCAAACTCTTCCAAAATTATTTTAAGTTGCTTAAAGAATGATTTGTCAAACAGTAATGGACGGAATATAGGCATCTCAACCGCAGAGAGATAGCTTCGGTTTTTTCTGAAGTCTCATTCGCCCAGAAAAGCACTTGAAATGCCAACTTTATAATAATTGTAGTGGATAGATAATATACATACCACTGCAAACTGCGCTAATGCTATTTCGTGGACATTGAAGATTAATTATTGTCAAAAAGGCAGTAAGCATCCTATTGCTCAGAAGATATTGCATGTAATCCTAATCTGTGAAATAAACAGAATTACTCACTCAAAGTTCTCTCTTTATTTACTTTTTGTAGAACACTTGGTCAAAATGAGTGGTTTTAGATATACTTGGAGTCTAATCAAAGAGATACAATCAGTTCGTCCAGTAAAGTGACATTAAAACTCTCTTATCCTGCAATAAAAATATGTTCAATCACCTTGACGACAGGAAACGTCAATCGTATTTTTCATCATACAAAAAATAATTGAGGTACATAAATAACTGATTTCGAACAAAAATGAATAATCTGAATGAATTTTTCATTAGCATTGGCGTTGGGAAAATATTTGAAGTAGCCAATGATGGCCAATATTATTTTTAAAAATTTCCGTATAGATCTCATACAGACATATCCTAACTCTTATCCAGATAATAACGTTTAAACAGTTTTCCAGACTTTGATAGCTTCCAATTGAGAATTTAGTAATCAATCAAATAATGTTTTCCGTAGGAAAAAAGATTTTGATTACGTTCTTTAAAATATTTCTCTTGTTGTACTAACTTCCACAGAGAGAGAGTAGATATTTGAACAAATTTTTAATTCTTCTTCTTCTGTAATATTTTACAAAACGTGAATTTTAACTACAATTTGGGTATGATAAGCTTCGAATCAGTACTGATAGATAATTCTCATTACTATTGCAGGGCGTTTTTATTAAATATTATGAAAGACAAAATGTTTTGTGAATAAAATGTTTTTGGATCTAAATATTTACTGGTAATATATAAAACATTGCTGCCTGTAGTAGTGTGTCTTAGTTCAAGGCAGCGGATGTATTTAATGAAACTAAATTTTATGATCATCCGGAAGAATGTTTACTGAGAATTAAGGCTACATTCAATTTAAGAGCAGTAGACTATAATATTTTCTCGATATTTTCGCCTTTTTTTTCTTGCCCAGACTCAAAACATTTCTTTCATCAGCACTTGAGGCTTCAGAGCTCATTTCAATAAAGTTACTTGCGTTCTCATGCAAATAAAACTCAGGTACGTCATAAATATGATATTAAATTTCCTCCAATGAAAATTATTGCCGAATTTTTCAATAGACGCATTTGCAAATGTTCTATTCAACTAAGGCACAGTGATGAATAGCATTCTTTTATCAAAATTTAACATGGGTCTAGGAGATGAAAATTTTCCGTTTTCCATTTAGTATATTTCAAAAAAACATCCAAAAATGACCCACAATAAAAGGAAAGTTGGAAAAACTGGGGTTTTTTAATGATTGGAAAATAGGTCATTGATAAACAGGAATGTCGGTCTAAGACTTCGATCTCAGGGTTATATATTATATTTATTCATAGCATTGAGCATATTATGATTGTTTTGTAAAGATTTAGAAGTTTTCGAAGGCCACTATAAACGATAGGTATATTTTGACAAGCTGCAACCTTATGCACCAGATGAGTAACTGCTAATTGATTCTAGAATATGTAAATATCCAGAGATTTTCCATAGGTGTGAGTCAAACACCCTCAATTCATTCGATTCATAACATGACGAATTACTGGGAAGCGTCCGTTGAAAAAAAGGGTTTCGTGACATCCAAAAAAAATTTAATACAAATATAGGCGATAAATAATTATTTCAATTATAACCCTACGTAAAATTCATTATCAATATTTACTTCATATTACCATGATCTGGTAACTACTTATATCTCAATAGGCCTTATCAGCAATTTTATTTTTCTCCAACAAAGCCTTAATTAACTTTATGTTGATACAGGTGTAACAAATCGTAGGTACAATTAATTATCAATATGTTCAGAGGATAGTCACAACGTTTTCTGGGTACGTAACCATGTTTATAATGATCCGAAGCTATTTATCTGTTTTGAGACTTGGTTTAGGCGCTTGTCAATCAAGTGAACAATACTGATATTCCCGATTTTTCTCCAATGAATCAATTCATAAGCCCTTAATAATCAAATGCTTTACTTTGACCTAAAGATATTACCTGATACTGCAGACGGAAGAATTGAACGAAATATTTTTCTTTTATTGATTGAGTTGCACCATTTTCATATTAGAAACGGGGAGTGTATTTAATTTACTTTTCTCAATTCGAAATATTGGACTCATTTCAGGATATCTATTTCGCGCATACAGGATTTTGGTATGTACGTTTAGGTTTATGACATGCACAAATAATGTGTGATTTTTAAAATATTTTACTGGTCCCCTTCGTTTTCTGTTTACAAATCCTTTTCTTTTTCGTCCTTCGATGAAACGCTGGCCAAAAGAGATTCAACTTTTACTATTCCATTAGTATTTAAAATAATAATAATGCTTGCAGTAATACTAAAATACTAGTACAAGATTGAAATCGAAAAATGGGGCATCAAATACTCGATTCAAAATTGTTTAAAGATTATTTTAAAAGAAGAATATGAAATAGGTCTACAAAATGCAGCTACGTATCTGAAATGAATGGCAGAGGACCTACTTATTATCGTCAATGCAAAACTTTCGGACATAATGTTTTTTCTGTAATTATATTACAATAACCAATATCTCTTTCATAATATTAAGAATGTAAGGTAGTATTTTGTATTTACTTTCCCGAAGAGCACTCCAAAAACCATTTAATACCCTAAAATATTCTTGCGGAGATTTCATGGAAATTTGAGCTAAAGACAAATTTAATGCATTTCTGATCCAAGAAGCGGAACATAATTCGAATATTTTGATCCATATCTGAACAATTTCAAATCTGGTAAATCAATTTTTGCCAATACATGATTTAGAATAAATAATAAATAGATATCAAACTTCAATAACAGAAATTCTAGAAGAGCAGTCTCAGAGATACAAAGCAATAAGTTTTGAACATAACTCAGGCCTAACCATAATTGGTAAGAAGAAGGCAGATAATACTGTTTCGCAGTGAAGTATTTTTGGCCAACAAAATACTGAAATTACTTTTGAAAACATAAAAATGGTTGGCATTGACTAAAATACTGAAAATACTAAACTCGGTTAACTGAAATCAAAATTCAATTGTTTACAATAGAAACAATTTATTGCACTCAAATAAATATATTCCTCCGGAATTTAGAATGAGAATACGAAATCAGCATAGAGGTTAGAGTAATTGCTAAATTTTTACATCATGGGTCTCCAGCAGACCGGAAATTTCCATTCAAATAAACTTCAGTTACACTTGAGTTCCATTTTTTTCTATCTCAAATTTAATGTACTACTCCTCTGTTATTGAAAATTGTAAAGAAACAGTATATTTTACTTCTATTTTTACTGCTTCTTGAGTGTGGGCCTTTTCTTTATGTCCCATGAGACGTAAAATAAGCTTACGAAACACTAATGGTATATATTTTCCTTATGTTACGCTCCATCTATTTTGTGTAGTATATAATATTGCTCAAATGTTTTATTTCACCATGTTTATGAATGGTCTTTCTGTTTTTGAGGGAAATACCCTGATTATCTCGGATATCATAAATTCATTTGACACATTAGTTATTTCAACTCCGTATACTTTTGATAGTAAAATAATAAATTCAAATGCAGTATTTTTATCTAAAGCAGTTTCATTCTAAACGCAGGGCATTTTGAAAATTTTTGAATTTTGGGGGAATGGAAGAAATAGGACCGCTGCAAGCAAAGCATGAACAGATTTAATGAAAACAAAATAATAAAATTCAGTCAAAGTTATATATTCCAATTTAATCAAGCCATATCACTTCCCAATTGGCTTTTAACTCATTTTGAAACTATTATATAACTTTGTGACAAAATCCTTCCTACGAATTTTTAATTAACGACCAGTAATGTTTCAAATAAAAACCTTCGAAGTCATAATATATGTTGGTGCTACTTATCAGTAACCTTGCCGCTCGATGAGTAACTTTTTGACTATTTCACATTAATTATACTCTTGAATACAGTTTCCCGCAATCTGCACTATTTCTCGTGTCCATTTATTTTTGTTTCATAACTATCAAAAGAAAGTAAGCAATTGTTTGGCTACTTGAAATTCTAAGGCACCTTCTTATCAGTACTTAGAGTTGTAAACATTATTTTTTATTTTTGATACATCTATGGTATGTAATAATTTCCTTTGATACATATTAGACACTTGAAATCTTTTTATCTTTGGAGGTTCCAACCTTCTGACTAAAAAATTAATATTTTAAAGTACTTTACTGATTATTTACTGCTCCCCTAATTTTTGTTATAGAGTTGAGTTTATTCAGACTTTGATTTGTACACATACTTGGATTTTTCCGTGATTTGCCCATTTGGAATGCATACAGTGGGTACTACTATATAGTGCTACTCTCGTACAATACCGAGATGGTGGCACTATACCGAATTGGGAAATATATAGTTCAGAGCAAATCGAGCTTGGTCAGGTGGAGAAGCGTTCGCCTCATCGGGGGAACGTTTAAAAGCCCTAGTGTGGGTGCTAGGAAGGAATTTGTAATGGGTTTGCTTGTTTTGGTGGGGGTTTGTCACTTTTATGGTCGATTGTTTCGTTTGTTTCAAATACGCGCCATTTTTGTGCCACCGGGTTGATGGTGGCACAATATAAAGGTTAGCACTATTCATCTAGGCACTATATCGCGACCCCCCCCTGTATTCTGAAACTTATCTTTCGAAAAACTGGATTCCATGAGATACAAGAAACACTAACAAATCATTTCCTTTGTAGTATGATGTAGCTTGTCTATACTGTGAAACCATGGAATCCTATTGGAATACAATGGTCAAAGGCTAATATTTATGAGCTTATAACAAGAGCAGATTGAGTTGATGCGGGGTTTACTTTTCAAAAAAAGTTTTTTTTTATTTATTCTCCCGGTATTTGTTGCACTTAAAATCTTCCCTGCGTATTTTCGATCTTTTAAATTCATAAATTATTGATTGGTGTAATTTTTTGTCTCTTGAGTAGCCTTCATTTTACTTTGATGATAATTTTAGTCTATCAAATTCCTTTTGCCATGGTACTCACTTCTGGGTCTCCTTAGTACTATTTGGGAGCCATAAAGTGTCGTTTAAATGCTCATAGCTGTGATTTCAAAGCATTGAATACTTTTGTATTTCAAAATTTTTGAAGAGAGGTACGTTTAAAAAAAAGACCTTTTTGTTTTTTCGAAAACTCTGTGGTCATTTATTGTAAAATATTGCTTTATAATTATTGGGCAATCATAAAAATTCGAGTGCCTACCAATGTAATCTATTCGGCTCATTTATGGGTTTGAAAGTCTGTCATATGTATCAGGAAGATTTGAGATGCGGTACTTCGCCTCGCTTATCAGCGTTGATTATGCTAAAGATTCTGCTTTTGTGTCAATTAGTTAATTTTCTTGATTTGTGAAGTTCTTTTCACCCTTAGATAATTTCATATGTATTCCTTTCTGTTCTAACACTGATTTAAGAATAAAATATTCTGCAAAAAGCCCTTTCCTCGGAACGATTGGTTTTTCATGCAGCACATTCATCTAAGAGTTTACGTATTATTGTTATATCATCCATTAATAATCAAAGTCTCACATGCTTTACTTCTAATACCTTGAACTCACCCGAGATTTCTTTTACTCGCCCTGAATTGTCAGTAATTCAGATTGTTTAATATTCACTAGTTTTTTCTTTCGCTATATTTACGTTTTTATGATCATTTACGTGAGTATGAAGTTTATTCTCATCAATTATCGATTTATGTGGATTATTATCACTCTTTCATTCTCGGTTAAACGTTAAAAAAGAGCTTTTATTTGATGTTGGGATGTTTTTCTATTCTATGCCTCAATATTACCCGAAAACGCACTTTGTTAAGCTTCCGGCACTGAGCTTGTAGCAATTTTTAAAGTCTCAAAAGAGCATTTTCCTTGGTATTTGTTTATTATTCTTTGATTCAACGATAAAAATGATTCAATTTTATTTCGATATGTTTCTATTTTGATTGCCTTCTCCATTATCTTTCAGTATCCCAAATAAGTAGTTGTAGTTTGCCCAAGGAGCCTCTCTTTCTTTAAAAATGCTTGTTAAACGTATTTTGTCTTACTTACCATAGTGTGATACTTTACCCTACAAAAATCTTTTCCAGTGGTTTGAATAGTGCAAAAATAGCTCGTGGTTCATTTTGAATATAACATATTTTGAATACAAGACAAAAATTCTCACAGTCAAGAGCTTACTGTTTAATTGAGATGACAATGTCACATGGATATAATGATTCTCCATTTGCAACAAAAGGTTCCAAGAAAATGACTATTCCAAAAGAAAAAACACATGGGATATAAGTTTCCATCGAAAACACAAAAATGAAAGTAGCTGCAATCAAATACCACGATAGAAAGACTTGTAGACAGAAAAAATAGACTAACAGGCAAATAGACTATCAGTAATGAGTAGAAACTTGAGTAATGCCCTGCAATTGAATTTAATCATCCTTCTTGATGCTTTAATGTATTATTTATATCACCAAATTTACTTTTTTGTGTCATTTGTTTTTATATTCTTTTTCTATATGCTGATCAATTTAGTCCCTGCTCATAACCGACTCTTTCATTTTTCCTATTTTGCGCCATGTACCTACGATTATTTTTCTTTGTGTATCTTAATCATTAGGATCTCGGCGCAGTTTGAAAACTTTCACTCTGGAATTGTAAAAGTATAATACTTAAACGAACTTTATTGAGTGAGCTGAACGAACCAGCTCAACATAAAATGAGTTAAAATTGTCTCATATTATCTATAGCCTGTGCAAAGAGGTATTCTTCAGGTACGTTTTCCTTGAGAATGTAGCCTAAAGTCGTCCAGGAGAAAACCTCTGTATCCTATGAATAGTTTAAATTTATATATTTGGAAAGTATCAGGTTCACTAAATAGATATCTATGTTACTTTGTCTTGTAAAATCCTTGGCATATCACTTGCATCTCTTGAATGCATTGGAAATTAAATACTTTAATTTTAAAAAAACTGTAATTCTGAAAATATAATACATAAAATACGAATCTTGACATATTTTGGGCTTCCAAAAATTGCATTAAAACACTTTTACGTGATAAATCTTTCCTTGTTTTACACAATATCTGTTATTCTCTAAACGTTACTGTAATAAGAGCCAATAAATACTGATCTTATATTATTTTTAGCTAATCGTATGGGCTCATCGGAATTCTTTAATTCCTTACACTACTTCTGATCTCATATATATATCTTAATGATTGACAGAATTTCGCTTGACTGGCTCCAGAAACTATCGGTAAGCTTTATATCAGACGATTAACGTCCATTTTTTACGCTTAAGATAGCCTTTTAATGGGCATATTCTACGATTCGCACCTTTTTTATACCATCTTAGATCGAAAACATCTTTTCCAATCCGATCTCAGCCTTTATTCGTTCCTTTGAACAGTCTTGTACATATTTAATTAGCTCTCTTGCAAATATGTCTCCTATTTCGAACAGTTTCCAGTATCAAATCATTTTTAAACCTACACCAACCTATAGTTCTACTTATAACACACGTCGTCCATATTTAAATCAATTTCTCTAATTAATTATTGCTTATTCATCCCTGCAAAACAAATTTGGATTTTCTATAGTTTATTCGATTTTTTGCAAGCTCTAACCAGTAATTTGTAAGTCAACACGAGTAAAAATCATGGGAAATGCTGTGCAACACTATCTTGATCCGATTTTCGTATTGTACATATTTTCCGAGAAAATTGAACGTTACAGACACATGGCAAGTTCTTCTCATCCAAAAGTATCAAAGAAGACATCCAACTATGATTGTCCTTGAAAAAGTTGAATAAATGAAATAAATACAACTAATTTGTTGTATTTTATGAGATTGTCCAGATGAAAACGAATTTTCACAAAATTACCCTATAATTACGATCTAATTTATTCTCCTATTTGACTGCGCACCTATTTTCTTGTCCCCATATCTTTGCTAGATACAATGTAGTCGGAAATGTCTCAAACCAGTTTCTTCTGTGTTATTTATTTGCGCATACTGCTTAAAATTCACAAAGCGATTCATTTTAATTCTAGTGCCAATCCGCTATTGTATTGTCCTCATATGAGGCACACTTTGTCCTCATATGAGGCACACTTTGTCCTCATATGAGGACAACCATCTTTATCATACAATAATGTAAAGTAAGTAAAAACTTTTTGGGGACCCGTAAATATTTAGTAAAAACATATACCCTGAAAACAAAGAATTAAAAAAAAAGTGCTCAATTGCTTCAACTCTACACCACCTCTGCTAAAACATTTAACTACAAGAAAATGTGGATTTCCACTAACATCGGAGGCTAACAAGTGAAATTCAGTACTTCATACCCTGATTAGCCCTAAAATTACCGCAAAGTTTGCTTCGATCGAGCCTTAGTATTGAAAACAGAGGAAAACAGCTCCAGAAAAATAATATTTTTACTTAAAAAATATATGAGAGCAATGGTTGTATAGACAGAAGTACCTCTCTTATTCGAATACGTTACCAGTGGCAGGTCATCACGCCTGAAGTTTACTCAATTATGAATTTTTATAATCACTATTTATTTCTTTCGAATAAGTATCTCAATCTAATTGAAACGATATAACTCCCACAATTAATCCAACCTTAATAAAGTCATTTATCTGAAAACTGGTTACTAGAATGGACTTTGTTGGGATTGAGCCATTTTTACCTTGATTGTTATATAGCTTAAGTTTATTCTTATCAAAAAACTGCGAGGGTAAAATTTGGGTGTCTTGCCTTTCTGAGGTAAAAAAGATTACATTTAGACTGATTCAATATTTCAAGTTCTATCAATCCATGCTTTTTGAGACGTCTGGAGGAACACTGGTAATGTTTTCTTTAAATATCTATAAAGTTGCTCCAAGAGGTATTTGATTATCCGATATCTATGGAATATACTACCTACAGCCACCGGAAATTATGGTAGTTATTTGTCTACTATTTTGACACTTTTTGAGTATTTCCTATTTACTTCGTCATCAATATGGTAAAGAAAGAGAGAAATTACATGATATTAAGCCAGGATTTGATCTGATTAGGGAGCAAAAGATTAAATATCGCCTGACTAGATATTAAACGTGATAATTTTTGCCAGTTCAAATGAACAGGTTCAACGGCTAAAAGGTTGAATGTAACACGGGGGAAACTATCACGACAACGAAATTATCTCATTTCTGTGAAATTTTTGGCTTCCGTTTGTAATACCAGCTCTTTTCTTAAAAGGTATATTTCTAAGTCTTTTTTATCGTGCTATGTTTGAAACTCATTTGATTTTGACCTATCTTCTGCTATACAAGGTTTATGAATTTAGAAGTATTGTCAATGATAAAAATCTCAATTGTTTTGGGAATTTTGTACCAAAGTTGATGGTTTTGTGGAAATATGGGATTGGAAAGACGTTCTATATTTATTTTGTAGTGCATTTTATTCAAGTTTCCAATAACGCTCCACTGATGTCTTCAATATGCAAATTAATTGCGCCACTTTAATAGTTTAAGTCTATAATCTGTTCATTTTGTTAACTCTTACTGCATTAAAACTATTGTGGGGCAATATTTCGTTAGTGTAAGTCACACCGCGCAGTTTCAGTGCCTTTTTGTACAAATACGGACCCCAACTAAAAATAAAAACGAAATTAATCGCGGCACTGATAATAGCATGTGATTTCATACGTGTTTCCTTATTTTACATCCCAATTAGTCGACGGATAATTTTTTATAAAGTTTTGAAGTAGAAGCAGTTGAACGCCTGCAACAGTGGTGGATACGCAGCAACTCTAGCAAGTTTTTGTTTGTATTTGGCTGTATGTTTAAAGGTTTTTTTGAAGTTATTTCTCCGTTTAATGTAATGGTAAAAGGCACTGGGGCTCTTAAAATAAGTAGAAGTCAATTCATTCGATGTGTAAACAGTATTGGTGGTGAAGAGAGCGCTAGGAAAATTCAGCGCACGTAAACGTTTAGGGTTTAGTACTTGCTGCACTTGGAAAAGCAAATTTCGAGCTTCTACCTGTCGAAGTGCAATAACGAGCAGTTTCAGCTCTAATTAACCAATAAGGGGGAATAAATTTGTCATTTCTAATGCTATTTTCATATATTTTGGTTGATTCAAGCAAAATGCACTGATCCCCTTTTCTTTAACCTAGACGAGAGACCGTATGTATGCAAGGATTTCCAATTTCGAGAAGTCAATTTGCATTGATACTTAGAACCGTAAGAGTTGAAAAGTCTAAGATAAGGGAGTTTTTTCTTTGTGAGCTGATTGGAAAGATTTGCCTTTCCAAGAATCAAATTTATTTTATTCAAATTATGATTTTCGAAGTTAAATCACAAAATCTGAGCATTAGTAGCTACAGATTTTTCATCAGATGTGTGACACGTAGGTATAGAGCATAAAATATTTTTTGCAATCTAGTGTCTATTGGACCGTTGCCCTCATATGAGGACTACGTTTAGCACTTTTTTTCAATACAAAAGTTTTTTACCTCAGCGCATTTCTTGTGCCTCCGCATTACTTCATGAGCGCAGATGGCCGATCAAAACAAACTTTTCAAGATTTTTGACCTCGGTGAAGGATAGAGCAGTTTTCCCTCATCAGCTTCCGCTCTTCGCAAAAAGTTGTGAAAACGGCTTCATTTTGGAAGGAAATATAGTTCGTACTATCTTGGGGGGTTTTATAAACGATGGCGCATGTACAGTAAGACTTACTGTACTGTAACTTAACAAAAAAAACCTTTTATGCAGTAAAACTTTCAATCTTCCAAAACATTTAGTCTCTCCAAAATGTAACGGAAACTGTCCTGATATGAGGACAAAGTGTGCCTCATATGTGGACATTATATGGTCGTATAGACACTAGAGACTTTAGGTCTCTGAGTATATATTGACGAAAAGTTCGACTTGAATATTTAGCATATCTTTGTAGTTGTTGGAAATTAAATTCCCTGTTGCATCATTGGCTCCCAGAATTTCTCCTGACCCGATCGATTTAACAGGTATCTCACATAGTTATACGCTCCAGAAGAGGGGATTGAAGATAGAACATTGAGCAAACAGACTTCTAGATTTGATAAATGTACCAAGCTGTATAGTAAGCAAGGGGTGAGCAGCATCAGGAAAAAAATATTGCTGATTGTTCCCTGCTTTCGGAATCTAATGTATGGTTAAACAGAGAGGTTCTATGTATGTGCTTCACAGACTTAAGCATATTGGATTGATTAGCTGAATTCAGGCCGAAGAGTCCACAGTCTGATTGATGCAAAAAGCTACAAGCAAGGGAGGCGAACTTTTTTCCAGTAAAACAGAGACACATATGAAAGTCACTCATACAAACTCCTAAAGCGTCATTTACGTTAATGGTTTCTTGGAACGAGGCATATCTGCTGACAGGGCTCGGAGCTACTTTTAAGTCGCCACTCTACAGCTCGTCCATTCTCACCGTAGAGTTTTTTCGGCCGCCGCTACACTGAACAGGGTAATGAGAATTTCACCTAATGTTCCACTCCCACTAATACAAACAAAACATTCCCCAGCAGAACTCACAGCAGTTAATTCAACCTACTTCAGGGGATTTTCAAACTGGCTACGATCTATCTTTGTTTTGATAACTAGACCATTGCACTGGAGCTTTTCGTTTGCAGATACCTTGAGAAAAGAAATTCTTGTCCTGGTTAACTGATAAATGAAAGAGGGTAAATGTCTCTCGCATTGATAAAATTGTAACAATGTCTAGTTATGCCACTGCTTCATGGATACTTTTTCGCTGTCTTTACTTCATTTATCTATTTCAAAATTTATTGGCAGAAACACTGCATCGTCCTGAATAAATTTAGAAGCCCAGTGTAGCCAGGTAGCGTTTTTTTTGCTCCGTTTTTATTTTCCTTCAATGGCATTATTTGGTGTGGAGCCTTACGCAATTGTTTTATTTACTTATTCATGTTCTGGATAGTACTATTCTATATATACAACCCTACTTTCTAATATTTTCTACATAGTCAACACAAATATAGAAGTTCTAGAGTAAAGCTTCGGTAATTTTCATAAAAAGGGGGCTCATCTGGGAATCCAGGTACACTCCATTGATCCTTTGTCACGTTCCTTTCACAAAATCGCTGCTATCGTCTCCAATATTCCTTCAGCAGCGACCCGGCTGTCTCCTTCTCTGTTTCACTGAATCATTCCTTCCGCAGGCTCTGCTGCTGACTCTCTTTCGACTTGTTCTAGTTTGATTATTATCTACGCTTGGATTTATTTCTTTTCTTCATTATTGAAGTTTGAAAAAAAGTTGCTGCCAGGTTATTGTAAGCAATATTTTGCCTATACTGTACTTTTGGGCTGGAGTGAAAGTTATTTTAAACCTCATTGTTCAACACAGTTCACGGTTACAAACTGGGGATCTGAGTAACCCAGAACGTGAGGTTGCAGCGAAGGCTGTTTCTCTAGTTTATTCTGTATAAGTTGCGTACAGGCCTCAAAAAACAGCGTGATCCTGTGCAGAATACTGAGACTGGACAGTTGGTCATAGCTTAGTTGCCTCTGTAAAGCTGTGCTTCTAATCAAGTACCGGTTTTAGAGTCCCTTGTCATTACTTCTCCACGATCCTATTGCACTTGTAGCACGGCAAACTAGTTGTAAATGCTTGTCTCTAAGAACATCATCCTTCCGACAGCGGAAGCTCTCAAAATTTCAGTTGAGGCTAAGTTTGTTCCCCAGGGTACCATCATTAGAGCTCGTGAAGATTTGACCGGGATCCGCCAGAAAACAATTGTGGCAGCGTATCTCGCGTACTTCAGAAAATTTGCTGTCGATGCTCCGGGTATAAGTGAGTCGGAAATTTTGACGCGGTTCTGTGAAGGACTCAAACCACATATTATGCCGGAGTTCCGTTAGTGAAATCCATCCATGTTACAAGCTGCTACAACTATTGCTCCCAACGTTGACAGAGCATTTTATGGAGCAGTTTTTGCACTGGCAAGGGTTCATTTTCAAACAATTGAAATACCTCAGGTCCTATGGAGATAGGTAACCTGTAATCTAGTCCCAATGGCCAGAATCAGAAAGAATTGATGGTGAATTGATGCTTTATATGTCATAAAGTAGTATTTAGACCTGGGAAAGACAAAGGAAGGAAAGGTAATAAAGGTAACGGAGCTGATAATCGCATGATATCGAACGATACACAGGAATGAAAAGGCAATATCTTGAATGGCTTTGACTCGGAAAATAAGTTGGTCCACCAGACTTGGTGAACACTCAGCTGAGCTCGGTACTAAGTGAGAAAAGATGTCGTAATCCGAAATTGCTGCCTCTCTCACAGAACTGACGAAAAAGATCGATTAATAGGGAATAAAGATCAAAAGTGTGATAAAACTTTCCAGAAGTTATAAAACGTAACGACACAGTTAGATGGGAATGGAAAGAATCTCTTAACGTCTCTCTATTCACAGAAAATTTCATCTACTGTGTTGTATTGCACTGAAAATGACAGAGAGCTTCTGGTTTTGCTTAATTTTCTGGGAAGACCAGGTTTTGTCTTGAAGGTTCCGATTTAATATTTTTACTAAAAACCAGGTGCTTAAGAGCTCCTTCAAAAAAAAGAAGTGGAGTCATAAAGAAGCACGTTGGTTGGAAACAATCGCAAACTTTGAAATCTCTAAAAAGTCAAGTCTTTGGAGACGCATTATCCAGAGCTCCCAATGTGAAAAAAGGGAATAGTGACGTCTCAGAGATTGAAGTTGAAGTTCAGTATCTTGATATAGATCATATCATTCCTCAGTATGATTAAAAATAATACTTTTGTCCAGTGGTAAATGCGACTGAAGAGAATTTTCACAGGATGAGGTTAAGAAGCAGAAACTTCGGAAAATTCTGTCGATATTCAAAAAGGAGGATTCCATGCTGTTTTGAAATAGTGATTTGTGTGTGCCGGGAAGGTCAGAGCCGGATTTTTTTCAAATGGCTCACGACTCCAAAGTTCATGGAAGTTTCAAAATTGCAATTGCACTGTCTATATTAGACAACTTTCGTTGTAAACTTAAAAGTTGGGATTTTGCAACGTACTTTAAAGGATGTCTAAATTTTCAGTACAAGGATTCTAGTCAAAAGATGTTGACAGATCCAACTTTGCTGGGGTTGCCTGACCGCAGATGGGGATCACTTGCCACACATTTCATTGGGAGGACACCTATAACCGAGAGTGTTCATGATTCAATTACAAACTTGGTTGGTCTACTTAATCTTCGAATCCATTTTCTGAAACCAAAAACATCGGATACCGCTAAAAGAAACGGCTAGGGACTCCTCTTCTAACATGTTTAAGAAACACAGTTTGCAGGAATATGTGACATCAGAGAGGGAAAGCAAGTTCATTTCAAAGTTCTTGAAAACACTGATGAATCTTTGTAGTGAGAAACTAACAATTCCTGCTCCCAGACACTCACAAAGAGTTGTTGCTTCCGAGTATTAATATCGGGAACCATCTTTGTTTTTATTGCTCGTATCATCAGTATCACCCGGGTTAAGTGCTGACTTCTGCAGCATTCGCACACAACTCGACTGTGAGCAATGACCTAGTTACCCCACCGTTGGGGCTACATCTGGGATGGACACCTAAATCTCCATTGTACTTTTTAGATATCAGCAGCATAATTATCCAGAGTCTGGATGAATTTCGTGTCAACCTCAAGGTTTTTATTGAAGATGCGAAATTTACCTACAAAGTAGCAAAAGCCCAGTTAACCGCTTAACCTTCGAGGTGATAAAAGGTTGCAGCTTAAAAGGTCGCCTCAAAGCTATTTATCAATCTTCCATTGCTTCCTGTTATGTATTATAGGTTGAAAAATTGTAAAAACGTTGATGTGCGAAGGTTTTGGCAATTTGTGGTAGAAGGAGCTTATTGATAAGAATGCTTTTCGAGTAGATCTCCATGTTCACTTTAAGATTTATCCTACAGAATAAATCCACACCTGGAGCAGCCGGATGAAATTTCTGTATCTATCCCTCAAGTTCCTGACCCGCTTCAATTACCTACTAGAACATAACAAAAAGTTGGGGCTATTTTGGCTCAGAAGAAAGTTGTTCGTGGATACAACTTCCTGGTTTCATGTGTAGTAACCAACTTCATGATGCAAAGTAGCGACCAACGAGGTAATTTTTTATGAAATAGAAGATGTATCTTTAGTGGTAACCGAGGCTCTCCAGCAGTGTATGCGGAAACACAACATACTATCGCAGTATTATTGACGAGGATTCGTATAGTGCGGGGTATTGTGTAGTGTAACAATAGCACTGCTATACCAATCCGTAATTGAAAACTGAAATAATGGTAGGGATCTCTCTGACATTGATAAAATTATACCAAACTTGAAAGATTAGGCAATGAATTAATTGAGTAACATACTGCCGAACGACATTGTATAATTTGAAGTTTAATGCATTGAGGACAACTAACATGATTTTCTCATCAATATTAAAACATAAATCCTGCAAACGTACACAAATGCACGCAAACAAAGTTTTAGATATATTTCATTGGGTTGGCTCTGCCATTTATTTCGTTCGTGCTCCCTAATCCATAACTGTAGGCTTGTAGAAGCCGTCGAAGCCTAGTTTCTGATCATTTTGAGAAGGCACAATATCTACAATACGTGGTCTTCTGACTGGCGGTAGGGATGCTCTTTTAAAGTCGACTTTTTTCAGTCGGAATATGACGAGAAAACTAATTGAGAACAAAACTTCAGACCAAAGTTGCGTATAAGCTATGCTGTTTGTATTGAAAAGTTTCTTTTCCGTCTTTTCGTTGTCATGCGGGTAAATACGCGCTCAGTAGTATCTTTTTTCGTAGTTGTCCTTAGCTACAGCATATTAAGGCCTGAATTACAGTAACAACATGCAGGAAGTAGTTTCAAATAAATTATCATCAGTTGCATTTCCAAAGGTTCAATATCCTTACTATGGGCGTGCTTTTAATTGATGCATCATCTATTCCATTCAATTTGAGCAGTTTAAAAGCTAAATGCTGATTGCAAGATGAGTAAAGAAGGGACAATATAGTCTCAACAGAACAACAAACTGTGTCCTCCAACAGTGATCCATGGCATGAGTGATACATCACTTTCTAAAAACGCAGCATAACCCTTCCAATACGTACGGCTCTAATACGGAGCATCAACAGGCCACATATCAGCTATTTCTCATGCCCATTCAGAACTTTTCTGTTTGGAGGCTTTGCTGGAATGCGCCAAAAACGTTCTTAAGGACCGTGAAGACTACTTCCATAAAGCGCGTGACACACCGAGCCAGGGAAATTTAATCATCTTGTTTCGCTGGTAGCATCTGTCTCTACAAATGTTTTGACTTCTCAAATCCGTTTACATGGTCGTAAATATTTTACGTTAATCAAGAAAATCACCGACGA
Organism: Kappaphycus alvarezii; assembly: GCA_002205965.3. Classification (NCBI taxonomy): domain Eukaryota; phylum Rhodophyta; class Florideophyceae; order Gigartinales; family Solieriaceae; genus Kappaphycus; species Kappaphycus alvarezii. The sequence continues at coordinate 95,253 of NADL03000814.1, read as the reverse complement.
GGTACTATTGAAGTTTTTGTCGAAAAAATTTGAGCAAGTATCAGACTTTGTAACGCCGGCGTCCTTTGAAGCATATTTTATTAAGTACGTAAGATTCAGTTACAACAAATGCGACACAGAGATAATAATTCTCAGTTTTTTAGATGATCACGACGCATTTTTACGGAGAAGGGGTTTGGAACACCTACCTGAGGACGACAAGCGAATTTATATAGAGCATATATGCTCTTTACTCAGACATGTTGCCCTGAAGCATTTGATTGAAGCGGAACTGCAACTACTGAAAGCAAATATCTACGTAGATTAGATGTATTTCTATACACCTATCAGCGAATAACCAGTTAAATGCGACAAATACGTCCCTATAGCAGATTTAAAATAACAATCAACATCTAATATATAAAAAAGGGACTTCAACTGCGATGGGAAATCTCAAACGATGGTAACAGAGGGTTCACAGGGAAATAAGTAGTCCTCGCGGTAGAAAAGTCTGATACCGCGGTATTCAGGTTAATTTCACTTCGGGCCATTTCAGCCGGCTCATATAAGCAATAGTTCGAGAAATTACAGTTCTATAAAACAGTTCTACATATTTATTGAACCCTCCGCCTACGAGGTCCTTACGGACACTACGTAGAAATTGTGTTTTTTAAAATTACCAATATTCTAAGCGATCTTGTCCAAAGAGTTTGGTTAGAGCTTGTTACATTATTCATGAATTGACTTGCTATAGATGACGTGATACCGGGCTAGTAGGAAAGGCACAAAATTAAAATTAAGAAAAAAATCTCTGCAACATTCTGGGTTAGACTTGAATGCATACGCATGACTGAACTACTGATTTAACGTTATGACTAAAAGTTCTCCAAGAGAGACGGTTGAGACTTCGAACCATATATCGATTTAAGACGCTCTAGTGGCCTAAATAGAGTCGCAGAAATCGGAACTTTTCTGCGTAAACATGAAAATCTGTCCGTTGGAAAGACATTTTATGAAAGACTGCAAAAATGCTACAGAGGACAAAAAGGTGATAATATGTAGATAATAAGAAGCAAGAGGGTCACATTCATTGCACGAGCTGAACATTAAGCAGATTCATACAGAAAATTGGATGTTCTCAGGTTCATTAGTGGAAATGGTTCCCGCTGTGAAATCTGGCGATCATGTGACGGACTTATCCCGCATAACGCATTAGCCACGTGGATATAACCAAACACATCTTCCATGCATTAAAATAACCCAAAATTGCCCCCTTTCTGGGAATAAAGATAGATCGCCCTGATAATGGAATATTTTTATCACAAGTTGGAAATGCTGAATCAATTATATCTTCATGGGGAATGGATTCTGCCAAGCTTGTACGCTTCCTGCTTATACTTTCACGGACTCTCTACGATGTGCGGGAACCTGTCAATGAGACGAAAAGGAAAGGAATGAAGAATGTTTCCTATCGAAGTACCCTCGGGGAGTTGCTTTTTCTTGCTACAAGAACACGCCCCGACTTGGAAAAGGCCGTATCAATGCTGGCAAAATTTTAAACTAATCGGAAATCAGAGCACTGGCGCACATTGAAGCACTTTGTGCCCAATGTCCACCCTCGGAGGCTGACACCCAGACGCGTACGCGGTGCTAACCGATGTCGCGCGGTACATGGCCCTTCGAGCGATGGAGACCTATGGGATGGTTAGAGCGGTGCTTACCCAGAGGCATGCTGCTGCGGCCATCATGTCCAACGCGGCATGCCTGCTCGCCAGCATTGAGCCGGCTCTGTAAGCATGGTGATTTACTATAGTGTGAACCATCAGCGAAGACTTATCCCGCATAATATATTAGCCTAGTGGATATAAACGACTAAATCTTCCATGCATTAAAATAACCGAAACATTACCCCATTTGTGCGATATGTGAAAGGCGTTAAGAACTTTGGTATACTTTCACCAAGCGGAAAGGGAAGGGTTTATTTGATGGCATATAGTGAAGCGTGTTGGGCACAGGAACACAGTCACCGTCTCTCTCGTATATGATTTTTCATTCTGCTAAATGTAGTACCCGTAATGTAGCTTTCAAAGCTACAAAAAACTACTTTCCAATGTACTACAAAGGCAGAATGTTGGGTACTGGCTAGCTGTGTCAGGGAATTCCGATGGAGTCGTGATGTATCGTATTACATATCAGTTCATCTCCTCTTACCTTAGCTTGTCTACCTAGACAATTTGGGATCAATCTCTAGGATGGAAACATGCAAGGACTTCTTGCAGTTTAACACGTTGGTTTGATGTATCATTTTATCCAATAGGCAGTTGAGAACGGCATAATACAAGTCCAGTACACTCTATCATCGGAAAATTGCCGATTTATTTACAAAAGCCTTGATTGGGGACCAGTTTATTGCTCACAATGCTGTGCGTGGATGGGAATATCTCAGCACAACGCTCGCAACAAACATTGAATGGGCGTGTCGGATTATAAGTTTGTCTGAAGTTTGTAGTCAAGTCATGAACTATCTATTCCTGTGCATTTGTGCTTTACAAAATCTTTACGCTCCATATGCAATGATTACTCCCGTGCTGATTTAAGCACATTCTCTATCAATCTCCAAATCTTCCTATCACCTGGATATGAATTTATCGCGCAATGTAAAACAGGTTTGACGTGCGCAAAATTCGCGCACGCCAAAAATCTAGAAGAGGACCAAATTTGGACACAGTATCGAAATTTTGAAGATATTTTTACAGTTCCTGAATTTGCAAGATATTTTTAATTTGGATGAGTGTGGCAAATTCATGGGTTTATTTTTTATTTTAAGAGACGGTGTCATTAATAGATGTTATTACTGTACACGTCCAAGGTCTTCATACTTTTCGAAGACGTCGCAATATTTAAAGTTTGAAATCGACGTCGTATAGGCAACCCCCGTCATCAACTACCCGATCGGCTCGCCCCTTCTTTTGGCCCCTAAAATGACCAACCTCCGCCCTTCCCTCACCATCACCAAGTCATCCCGAGGCCGTCGTCCACTCAACGCTCTGGCCTTAGTGGCAAATGGTCCAACCGACTACGATGATTACTGTAGAAGGTTGGACCTGAAACAGGTTCGGGAGTGGGTCCACCGTAACTGCTTCGAGCAGGCGGAAGAGGCAGAGAAGGAGGAGGGAGAATAGGAGTTTGAGAAAGAGGAGGAAGAGGATGAAGAGGAGGATGAAGAGGAAGACTGGGAGGACCCGTCGGAGCCACTAGTGTATAACTGTGGGGGGGCTCCCATGTAGAACGAAGGGGAGACCGAGGGAATAATTGTGATCTCTGACTGTTCTGACAAAGATGAAGAGAGGAGTGAGGAGGAGGGAGAGGAGGATGAGGAGGATGAGGTGGAGGGAGACATGGAAAGTGCTTGATTAGCGGGGAAGGGGCCGGAAAATATGGACCAGGTGGTCCCGACTCTGGAACCAGATGGGGGCGTCCTCAGTGGTCTAGATATGTCGCAGGAGGCAATGGAGAATTCTAAGCCGTTCGAGGATATTTGTGTGGACTGCCTGGGTGTAATGGATATTTTCGGGGAACAGTTTGGCTCCTCAGATCTGAGGAGGGCTGTCTCAAATGCTACAGGAAGGCAGCTCCTGGAGACGTTAGTTTTTTGGATGGATAAAATAAAACACCGAAAATACTTACAGCAGATACTAAGCTTATGTCGTCGCATCTGTAATATGCGATGGAACTAGGTATACATGTAGCTGCTGAAGTGTAGACAGATATAGACGGAATTTTCATGCCGCCGCCACACTGTACAAGCAAATTGGAAGTTCTCTTTACGTTTACTCTCAGCTAACAAGCACAAACATTCACTGATATCGTCAAGGAATCAAAAAATCGTATCCGCGGCGAGCATTTGGCACAATTGAAACGCTTGCACTCTAATTGTTGTGATACCTTTCGAATACGCCTTAGGATCCGATCCTCCCGCTAATACATCCCCTATGCCTATCAAAATATCCCTGGTATCTAAACCAGTAAGGGTAAGGCCGCGGAAATACCCAGCCAATCAACTGGCTTTTTCAGACAAGAAAATGGCAGAGCTGGTCAATATTGGACTCATATATAGGAACTCCGATAGCTCCTGGGATTACACTCCTTTGATCATTCCAAAGTTAAGTTAGGAAAAATAGAGGTTTACAGTAGATCTGCGGCGGGAAACAAGGTGCAGTGTCGAAGTCATGGCCCATGCTTAACTTAGAGCCAGTTACTTCAAAAATGGTATGTATGTGTTGCTTTCCCAGCCCGGACCCTAGTAGTTACGGATACTAGCAGTCTCCATTAGCTCAAGAGTCTCAAGAATCTCAAGGTTTTATACCCCACGCACAGTTTACCCACCCACTCGGGTTATGCATGGACAGAAAAATGCTACAGCTTATTGTCAAGGTGCGGTCCCAGAGCTATTCAAGGATTAGGTAGAACATTTACTACTTCGTTTAGATGAATCGGTCGTGCAAGGGTGCTCGGAAAATGAAGTTATTCAAGTACTCGAACACATCTTTCTAATCTTTAAAAAGTTGGTCTTAGTGTACATGCTAAAATTGTCGTCCCCATGTAAAGGAAGTGCGCTGGTGCGGTCGTATCATTGATGGAACCGTCGTAAGATTGTATCTATTCAGATTAAAAGCACCGATTTAAATGCCTTCGGTGAAGGAAGGGGACGAACTACAGTAATTTTCCTGTTCCGCAAACTAGATGCGGGAATGAAATAAGAAACTGTAAAACACTAATTGAACTTGTTCTGCTCTTATGGAATTATTATACAGAGCAGTTGGGCGCTGCAAAAATCGTGCCGTCTCTAAAGCATGGCTCAAGGACCAAGGCTGAAATTCGACGCATGGACGTGCCTTTAAGGCTAGCAAACAGGTCCTTGCACATGCCGTAGACCTGGTGCACATTTATACAGACAAGTTACTGTGCCACTTTATAGCTCGTCATGCCTATTTACTCCCCTTTCGTTTAATACCCGTCACGACCTCTCAACAAATTAAGCACCAAAGCTTTTCTCCCCTCCTCACAGACACTAGTAACCTTCATTGGTCCGGAATCCTTACTTAAATACCAAAGGATCGTTTGGAGCACCCATTTCCGGATCAAAACCATGAACGCTTGGCCTTTCTCGCTGGTTTATTCTTCTCCTCATCCCGAAATTGGTCAATCCCTGAGGTAAATTCACCTTATGTAGTACATAGTATCGAACGCTTGGACTACTTACATATGTGTCTGGAATGGTTTTACTCGTTCACTGACCATAGCAACTTGGTTTTTATTTTTAAACCCAGAGCAATATCATGTAGCTGTGTCACAAAGTGGAAGGAATAAATTCAGAGGATGTGGAATGTTGCTATTCTCTTCCCAGTATTCCATCATCCACATTGATGGAGAAATGGACTGTTGGGCAGACCTGCTCTCCTTTTGGAGTTGCAGTACTAACCAATCTGCGCTGATTCGTATTAGAAATGGTCCCTGTAATACAAAAAATGGTCCTCCCCTCATTTAATACAGGAAATGGTCCTCCCTTCACGTAATACAGGAAATGGTCCTCCCTTCGTGTAATCCAGCAACCTACAACGATCCCGCCCCTAACTTCTCCAACCGTCATTTCCAAATTTACTTCCATTTTATCTAGATATTTTTATACTGTATTTAACCCTCTGAATCGACCCCGAATCAAGTCCCTTTTCCCTTTTAGCTTACCTCCTCCTCCAAATTCGCCTTTTTTTGAGAAGAAGGGCGCAAATGCACTATTGCAAAATCCCTTGCAGATTTATTTTACCTATTCCTAATCTATAGAACCTGCCCCGGGAGCCTATTTAAACCCCTTTATTCTAAGTTCCAAATGCCCCCGATCATTTTACTCATCACCCCTCTCCCCCCACACACCCAAAGCACCCCACATTGCCTCCTGTTCCCCAACTTCTATCACAATGAGCAACCTTCGCCCCTCTGTCCCTATTTCCAAAAACCGCCCTTCCCGTTCCATCAATGGCCTTCGTCTCGCGCCTACGGGCCAACCGATGCCGACGACTACATCCGGCGGCAAACAAAGAAGCAAATCATCGAGTTCGTGCGCCGCCTCTTCATAGAAGAAGAAGCGAGGGAGGTAAGTCCGGGAGAGGCTGAGAAGGTCGAGGAGGAGAGCGGGGAGTCCTTCGAGGAATGGTTAGCCCCTGAGCTAGTGTACGAGGATCAGGAAGATGAGGATGAGGAGGATGAGGAGGATGAGGAGGATGAGGAGGATGAGGAGGATGAGGAGGATGAGGAGGATGAGGAGGATGAGGATGAGGAAGAAGAGGATGAGGAGGAGGAGGAGGAGGAGGAGGATGAGGAAGATGAGGCAACAGGGGGCATGGAAAGTGTTGGACCGGTGGGGCCTGGAATAGAGAGTATGGATCAAGTTGTGCCCACGATGGAACCGGATGGAGATATCTTTAGTAGTCTAGATATCTCCCAGGGGGAAATAGAGAGTTGTGAGCCATTCGCAGATATTTGTGGGGACTGCTTGGACAGCATGGATATTTTAGAGGAGTTGTTTGGATCTGATTTAGAGAATGGGAAATAAGAGGACCAAATTAATTGTTAGTTTCTTAAGTATCTTTTGCTTAGAGTATATTGTCCACACAAAGTATTTTTATGCATTTCTTAGTATCTTCTGTAGTTTTGTTCGGACTTTAGGGGTAGCCAAAAGTCTATATAAGCTGAGTAAACTGCTTCCTCATGGAGAGGTCAAGCAAGTTGCAGACAACTTCAAGCCAAGTCCCGAGTAGTAGGAAGTTGAGAGTCAACTTCAGACCCGTTTTCTTACGCTGGTCGCAGAGCGTCAGTGGTAGACCCTGCCCCTTTTATACTTGCTTGTAGCTTTCTCAACTCTCTTCTATATACACTCCCTTTTGTTCGTTCAACAATACCACGGCAGCACTTTTGTCGCTCGCAACACCTCCTTCTCAGGGTAATTGGTTCTGAGGATCTCCTCCCCCGCCGATTTACCCCTATCATTTGGTACTCTTGTGGAGGGGGTTGCACCCGAGGTATTCGAGTTGAGCAGTAGTAAGGAACACTTCGGGGGGATTTCTTCTCGGTAATCATGGATCTCAATGCTGCTCGTATAACGTTCACAGGGGGCAAGACTGAAGACGTTGAGGAGTTTCTTTACACATATGTCAACGTTGTGATGCGAGAGAAGGGCGATGAAGAGAAGGCCGCAAGTATCTTCGCCTATCTTCATGGTGACGCAAAGCACAAATATAAGTCCAAGTTTATCGACGGGTGGTCTCTTAACGGGAATGGGCGTAACTTCGGTGAGGTATGTGAGTGGCTTGTGAAAGAGTATGCTAAGGAGGTAGAACCAGATGAGATGATTCGTACCGCCATAGAGGCCCGGCTCAACTTCGACGATTTGTTAAGCTCATTGGTGTACTTGTGTGATCTTTATGAAAAGGCTGGGTTCAACGCCCAAGCCAAGTACGGAATGCTGCGTAAGGCGGCTATGGGGGATAAGCGGCTCTCCGATTTCCTCCTCATCAAGGGCCCTCACACTTTTGATGAACTGAAGGGTACCATAGTAGAATTTGTCAAAAATTCGGAGACGTTTCAGTCACTGAGTGAGGTACCGAGGGAAACCCGCACATCGATGTCTATCGTACATCCTGAAAAGAATTATCAAAGGCCGGCTACTAGTGCAGCGGCATTAGAATCTGTCAGGAGCGATGTCAAAAACTTGGAAGAAAGGTTGGAAACCCGATTCGATAATCGACTTGACATGATAACCTCGCAGTTGGAAAGCCTTACTCTTACCATTAAGAAGAACCAGTCTGGGGCCCCTAAGGCCGCAGAAGTCTGTTCTTACTGTCACAAGCCTGGACACTTTGCAAACAGGTGTCCTGATAATCCACATAGAAACACTCGTTGTGCAAAGTGCGGTCGATATGGGCATCATGAAAGTAACTGCTGGTCTAAAGACAACAGAAGAGCAAATTTATCGGAAGCGAGGAGTGAGTCAGGACCAGAGGTGAAAATCTTACAAAATAGAAGGGATCAAAGGTTGACGGATGCCGGTAACGTATCCATCGCTGAAGAGATTAGTCAAGTCAATGTGACAAAAAGGGATGGGGAAGGGAACATTTTATCGAAGAAACCTAGGCTAGAGTATGGAATGCTGGAGCATATCCCAGCACCTGTACCTCCTCGAACCAAGAGGTCTGATCAAGTTGTTCCAGGAGTGGGAGTCACTCCGGCCAAGAAGACGAAAAAGAGTAAGAAAGTTAAGAGTATCTCTAAGGACGTACTAGAGTATGTGAAGAGGTACAATTTGGTGGCTGAGCTTGCATCGGCCCCAACTGGGATAACGTTTGGTCAACTTTTGAGGGGCGACGCAGAGGATGCGAGAAAAGAACTCAAAAAAATTATCAGGTCTAATAAGTCCGCTAAGGGTAAGAAACTGTTTCTTCAATCGGCCTCGACAGCACCAAGACGTCTTAAGCTGGTACCAGTCAAAGTATTGGGTATGAAAACCCAAGCTCTCTTCGATTCGGGTGCTGTTCCAAACCTCATTTCAGAAACTTTGGTGACAGATCTAGGTCTCGAAATTACTCCAACGACTCGAAAAATAACTGTAGCGGATGGAACCGTCTCAAAATGCATGGGCACTGTTGACAAGGTTTCCGTGTTCTTTGGGGATCTAAAGTTGATGTAGACTTTCTTGTCATGCCGGATCTCCCTTTCGATGCAATCATTGGCTGCCCTACATGGAAAGACTAGGGACATGCATTGACTTGGGCAACCAAATGGTTTCAGTTAATATTGACGGCAGAACCGTGAAGATGCCCCTGGATTTCGACAAAAGCACGCATCCTGAAGATTTAAAAGAAACGGACAGTGAAGATTTCACTTCTAGCTATGACAGCGAAGATTCGGAACCAACTAACACTTTCGGAAGTGGAAAAGGGTACCCTCGGGGGTTAATGAACATGGCATGGGACGATTATGATTCCGGGTTTGAAACAGATGACGACTGGGATTCTAGGATAAGTTTGAAACCCGAATGTGTTTCTTTTTGCGATGATATCGAATCAAAGGACAGAATTCGGAGCATGAAAGAAGATTACCTTTGCAAAGAAAATAAGAATACGGCGAACTCCATATATGAAGATGTGAGCACGACGGAAGAGGTCCTTCAAAATATTGAGGTTGGGATCAAGAAGAAAAAGGGCGCCAAATGGCAGAAATCCAAGGAAAAGTGCAGCACCTTCCCGCCCCCGCCTCACTGAAAATATCCGACATGTTAACATCTTCCGAAGTAATTGCATGGAGCGTTTCAGATTTGAGACAAGCAAGTGTACCGGTTACTCACTCGTTCGAACTTACCGACACTCAACCGATTTACCACAAGCCTAGACGTCAACCGCCAAAATATGACCAATTTATCTCAGAAAATGTTACAAGTATGCTGAAAAATGATATTATTCGACCAGTTTCATCCCCATGGTCGTTTCCAGTTGTGGTCGCACCAAAGAAGGATGGAAAGCTGCGTTTTTGCGTCGATTACCGACAACTGAACCAGAGAATGATACCCGATCGATTTCCGATTCCGAACATGGAGGAGATCCTCGAGGACCTGAAGGACGGGAGATATTTCACCTCAATTGACCTTTACACTGGCTATTGGCAGATTCCATTGGATGAAAAATGTAAGGAAAAAACAACCTTTACCAGCAAAGCCGGTACGTTCAGGTTCGAAGTGATGCCTTTTGGTCTCATGAATGCACCAGCTACATTCCAAAGAATGATGAACGAGGTTTTGAAAGGACTTCCATTCGCAAGAGTCTATATCGATGATGTCGTCATATTCTCAGAAACATTGGATCAGCACATCTCGCACGTCAAGACAGTTGTGGAGAGGATATCGGAGTATAGCTTGAAAATTAAGTTGAGCAAATGCTTCTTTGCGAAAACTTCTATCCAATTACTCGGTCATATCGTCGACCAAGAGGGAATTAGAGTGGATCCAGAGAAAACGAAAAAAATAAAGTTGGCACCAAGGCCCGCTTCAAAGACGGAGGTCCGAAGCTTCTTAGGACTGGCCTCATATTACAGAAGATTTATCAAAGATTTCGCCAAGACTGCAGCACCGTTACATGCCAGCACTACGAAGAACGGAAAATTTTACTGGAACAAGGAAATGGAAACTGCATTTCAGGAGCTTAAAGATAAGCTATGTGTCCCCCCAGTTCTCATGTACCCAGATTTCAAGAGACCATTCGTTGTGGAGACAGATGCCTCAGAACGGTCTTTGGGTGCCGTTTTGTCCCAAAAAGATGAAAACGGAAGACTACACCCTGTTCAATTCGCAAGCCGAACTCTGAATGACGCGGAAAAGAGATACTCAGTCTGCGAGAAAGAAGCGCTAGCTGTCGTCTTCGCGCTGAAAAAGTTTCGCGTATACCTTTTATCACTCGAGAAATTTGTCTTGATAACTGATCACCAGGCACTTAAAACAGCATTCCAAAAGAAGGATGTACATCACCGCTTGGCCCGATGGCTCGACATTTTCGCAGAATATCGGTTTGAAATTGTGTATAGACCCGGACGCAATAATCAGCCTGCCGATTACCTATCCCGCTTGAGGGACGCACTGATTCCAAATGAAAAAGCTTCGGAGGACATCGTCGGAGTCGCCGAGTTGCAGTTGCCGAACGATAACGAGTACGAAGCTAATATTCACGGACTGATCAAATTCCTCGATGGACTAGAAATGAGAAAGGTTGATCTTGAACACCGAAATTGGGTACGCAGGAATCAAAAGGCTTTTACATTGTGGAATGGGAAACTTTTCCGGCACACTAAAGCCGGTCCCCGACTAGTGGCCCCTTTGAAAGAAAGAATGAAGATCTTGAGGACTTTCCATGATGAGCTAGGGCATTGGGATCTCGAAACAACCAAAAATTCGTAACTGAGAGATTCTGGTGGCCCGGTATCCATAAGGACGTCTATAACTTCGTGAAAAGCTGCGACAACTGCCAAAAATTCACTCCAATACGGAAGTATAAGACAACTCTAAGTTTTCCAGTTTCCGGTCTCTTTGAAACCTTCTCAATTGACTTCGCGGGCCCGTTCAAGGAAACTTCTTCCGGAAACAAATATCTCCTTATAGGGGTGGAACATCTTACTGGATGGCCAATAGCAGTTGCATCGAGGAGGCAAATGCTGAGGTGGTACTGAGATTCATCGAAAAAGAAATAATTGAACCGTTTGGTCTTCCAAAAAGGATCATCTCGGATAACGCCCTTTGTTTTACTGCAACTTCACTGCTTCGTTTTTGGAAGAGAAAGGGATTCAGCTGAAGACCGTTCTCGCATACGCTCCTATGTCCAACGGGAAAGCGGAGAGGATGGTTGGAACCATCAAACGAGCAATATCGAAAACTATGTTGGAGAATGAAATCCAGTGGGAAGATGCCTTACCAAAAGTGTTATACGGCTACCGTCGAAGAAGAGGAAGAAATGGACGCTCACCATTCGAGCTAATGTACGGAAGGGCTCCTAGAATGTTACAGAGAGACATGGAAACAAATATTATCGATGAAGAGAGTAGGGAAGTTGAACTACTGGCCACCGAAGGCTGGAGATCACACCGCGCGCTAACACAGACAAGAAATAAGGATGCAGAACCTGCAGTCAGAACCTTTTCAGTTGGCTCTAAAGTACTTGTAGTACATGGAAAAGCAATGCAGCAGGCTGTGAAGTGGCCGGCCTTCCAAACCAAGTACTCGAACCCTTGCATCGTCACGGAGGAAAGACACCCGCACTATCAGCTCTGTTCAAGCTCAGGGAAGAGATCAAGGAGGGCCATCCATGCACGTCGTCTGGTCCCTTACCATCAGAGGCCTGAAGAATTCCTTCTCACACAGGACTATGCGCAACCACGGGGCATACTCATCTTTAACTATAGAATGATTCCTATGGGAGGAAAAAGGGCCTGGGAATGGATCATCTCGGTTACGCGGGACTACTACGAACTCCACGTAATCATCCATTTCTACATTAATATATGCCTATGTTTTCGTACGTTGAACGGACCATTGCTACCTCAAGAAGATTTCCGACTATTAATAAGAGTTCTATTTTCATTCCAAAACGGAAGGTTCACGGAAGCAGGTCCAGAGTTTGTGGAGGTAATATATCATTACTCTATAGGAAGATATGGAATGGTAGCTGCTGGAGACTTGTCGCAAACGTATCTGAATATTATCCGTCCAATTTACGTATTTCTCAAGAACAACCAAGACGTGCGACTGAGAGGTTACGCCTTACCCCCGGATATGGAATACAGGCTGGTCCCGTATCCTCTATGGGAACCTTACGTTTCTCCGCCACAAATTGGGAACGTTGGAGGCGGCGAGGATCCTCCTGAAGCAGTGATGATGACCAGAGGAGGACCTTCAGGAGACAACAACCCGCCCAGAAGAGGTTCCGGTCGTCCCCCGAGTGGACCTCGTGCAGGTCCCAGTACGTCAGGAGCTGGTCGCGGCCATTCATCGGGACCGTCCACCACAACTTCATCTCTAGCTTGCTTCACAACCATGCACAGCATACAGTCGGAAGAAGAAGATTATCTTTTTGGCTGCGCAATATCTCCGAGGATGCGAACGATGCGCAGGTCATTTCTTATTTCATGATAAGCATCTGTTTATGTTTTAGGGCGCTACATGGACCGCACTTATCTTACGAAGATTCGTTCTTGATGATGCGCGTCTTCTTTTCTTATCGACATCCATTCCTCCGGCATCTTCCAGAAGAGTTTGCATATCACATATATTTTTTCACTCTTGGAAGATTCGGAAGAGTCACGGAAGAAGAATGTATTCAACCCCACCTCGATGTGATCAAACCAATATATGAGGCTATGCTACAAAGTGAGGTACCAGTAATGCGAACCTACTTTTTAGAGCATCATATTGGTAATCAGTTGCATCCGTACCCGTTTGAGAGACCATACATCTTATCAATAAGACAGCGAACACTAACGGAAGCAGAAGAAGAGCAGTGACGACCCGGGACGTTCGCCTTGAGAAAGGGGGCGTGTAATACAAAAAATGGTCCTCCCTCATTTAATACAGGAAATGGTCCTCCCTTCACGTAATACAGGAAATGGTCCTCCCTCGTGTAATCCAGCAACCTACAACGATCCCGCCCCTAACTTCTCCAACCGTCATTTCCAAATTTACTTCCATTTTATCTAGATATTTTTATACTGTATTTAACCCTCTGAATCGACCCCGAATCAAGTCCCTTTTCCCTTTTAGCTTACCTCCTCCTCCAAATTCGCCTTTTTTGAGAAGAAGGGCGCAAATGCACTATTGCAAAATCCCTTGCAGATTTATTTTACCTATTCCTAATCTATAGAACCTGCCCCGGGAGCCTATTTAAACCCCTTTATTCTAAGTTCCAAATGCCCCCGATCATTTTACTCATCACCCCTCTCCCCCACACACCCAAAGCACCCACATTGCCTCCTGTTCCCCAACTTCTATCACAATGAGCAACCTTCGCCCCTCTGTCCCTATTTCCAAAAACCGCCCTTCCCGTTCCATCAATGGCCTTCGTCTCGCCGCCTACGGGCCAACCGATGCCGACGACTACATCCGGCGGCAAACAAAGAAGCAAATCATCGAGTTCGTGCGCCGCCTCTTCATAGAAGAAGAAGCGAGGGAGGTAAGTCCGGGAGAGGCTGAGAAGGTCGAGGAGGAGAGCGGGGAGTCCTTCGAGGAATGGTTAGCCCCTGAGCTAGTGTACGAGGATCAGGAAGATGAGGATGAGGAGGATGAGGAGGATGAGGAGGATGAGGAGGATGAGGAGGATGAGGAGGATGAGGATGAGGAAGAAGAGGATGAGGAGGAGGAGGAGGAGGAGGAGGATGAGGAAGATGAGGCAACAGGGGGCATGGAAAGTGTTGGACCGGTGGGGCCTGGAATAGAGAGTATGGATCAAGTTGTGCCCACGATGGAACCGGATGGAGATATCTTTAGTAGTCTAGATATCTCCCAGGGGAAATAGAGAGTTGTGAGCCATTCGCAGATATTTGTGGGGACTGCTTGGACAGCATGGATATTTTAGAGGAGTTGTTTGGATCTGATTTAGAGAATGGGAAATAAGAGGACCAAATTAATTGTTAGTTTCTTAAGTATCTTTTGCTTAGAGTATATTGTCCACACAAAGTATTTTTATGCATTTCTTAGTATCTTCTGTAGTTTTGTTCGGACTTTAGGGGTAGCCAAAAGTCTATATAAGCTGAGTAAACTGCTTCCTCATGGAGAGGTCAAGCAAGTTGGCAGACAACTTCAAGCCAAGTCCCGAGTAGTAGGAAGTTGAGAGTCAACTTCAGACCCAAGAAAACGTTTTCTTACGCTGGTCGCAGAGCGTCAGTGGTAGACCCTGCCCCTTTTATACTTGCTTGTAGCTTTCTCAACTCTCTTCTATATACACTCCCTTTTGTTCGTTCAACAATACCACGGCAGCACTTTTGTCGCTCGCAACACCTCCTTCTCAGGGTAATTGGTTCTGAGGATCTCCTCCCCCGCCGATTTACCCCTATCAGTCCTATATGCAAATTGCACGTCTTATTTTGTGTCCTTGTTGATGGCTACCTACGTTTTGCGTAGTTTACTCAGATAATTTTGATTTGGATCGTAGCTTAGAGAGCATGGAAACCACCGATTTGGTGGTTATGCAACCCAGAAGATTCAGGCTTCTCTTTTGGCAACATGACTACTACCAGCCTGGCGGTTGTGCAACCCAGGATAGTCGGACTCCTCTTTTGGAAACTCTGCCAGGAAACGGCACAAAAAAACTTGATCACCCTGCACAAAACGGGAGTCGGGTGCAGGTTTGGTGGGGACTACCAGAATCTTTTGTGCCCTCACCAAGTGCTTGACCTTGTCCGACCGTGCATTATTAACTGCAACGGAGCAACAATAATTTGGCGCCTTCTCGTGACAATATGTTTATAGTTTCTCATTCAAAAACTTCCAGTGATGCGAACCATTTCCAAACCGAATTCACTTTAAACATCCCGCGACGACTGAATCCCATATCTGAAATCTATGAGGCATTGTTTAAGGTTGCGCACCCAATTTAAAGTCCACGCTGGGTAAAGTTGCTTTCCGTAAGAGCCTTGATGAACTAAGCAGCTATATTCTGCTCCGATAACGTGTACATGATGATTGCAGTACCATTATGAATAGCAATGTGAACGTGGTAATACCTTATTTCAATGTGCACGACCCGTCTCACATTGTTAACGCCATCTGAAAGGTAAAAGAGCCAACTTTATCTTGAAAAGAAACGGAAGTACAGGGATTCTTTAATATTACCTCCCCTGGCACATTTCTTATCCAGTAAAAACAGTTGGTATAATGCGACAGAGGAATGAAATCTGCTTCAGAAAAGGATAACTCAACGCAAATTTGAAGTTTAGAGCTCCATATTATTGGTCTATAATTGAACATCACAGAAAGGACAGACCGCGAACGACGTCGTGCCTTGTCTTGAACCAATTCTGCATATACTTTAACTTATAAATAAATAATTGCGTCCCAACTGCCCGTATATTCAGTAAAAATCCCATTCATTATGTTCCGCGAATGTAGCTTAGAATATGTTTTATCGCTGTCCAGTGCTGAGACGGTGGTTGAGCCATGAAGTTTCGTGGTATTGGGACTGCTATGGTCAATTCAGGCCTCTTCCTAGTACAGAGATGTATTGGAGAGGCGTAAAGCTTAACAAAGGGTATATACATCATCTTTTCCACTTCTTCTGGAGACAGAGGTTCTGATGTTTTTACCAACGTGATTTCTACGCTTGTTTTGCTGGCGTCTGATGGGTCTCCCTGATTTTGATGATTTTGATTTACTCACTCGTGTATTAACTTCCCAACGGACGTCGACGACCACTGACAAGCCACCAGTAGTCCATCTGTGGTCAAGGCTTGTCCTTCGCCACGCTCTACATACACTGTGCGAGATGGTCTAGTGTGTGGCGGAGAGTCGCTAGAACCTCTGCGCACACGAAGCAGAATGACCAAATGGACCTCTACAGTAGTTTATATAAGCCCGCCTATCGGCCGTGAAAATAAAGTGAGCACACCATCTCTCCCGTGTCTCTTAACTATTCGGTGTGATCTGAATCAAACTCTGTCAGATTTTTCACAAAGCACATGTCCTAATGATACCGCAAAATATTTAGATTTTGTGATTTCCATGTCGCTTCATGAGAGTACTTACTCTGTAAAGGCAGATTGTGAGAATAAAACCCCCTCAAAGCTATGCTATAGTTTGACACCTAGGAAGAATTTAGGAATTTCTAGGTACGTTATTTGAAGCATTGCCTCTGGGTGGCGCTTGACGTCCTCAATAAGGTGCATATTTCTGACCTGTGAAATTTCATCAAAAAAATTCAAGCTGATCGACAATAATAATTCTCGAGAGCCTTAAAGGTACACACTCGGAGGATGTAAGTGCATTAAATCTAATTAAGTAAAGTGATTAGCCGGGCAATTTAAACAAAAGCTAGAAAGCTTGAAGCAATACATAGAGTGATTTAGGTATTTTACCAATTCTCCAGTTTGCCTCCGGGATTTCAAGGATTTGGAAAGCCCAACCCAAAGCCATGTATATATTGACAAAGCAGCATGCATAAGGAAACCTTAATTTATATGCTTCTAAAATCATCCAAGAGAAAGAAAAATATGAGCTAAAAAAGATGTACAACAGCGTAAGCTTGGCTTGGCAGATCACAGTGTTTATAGTCGATAATACCACTCCATTCATGTTCTCAGCTAGTATGTTAGATAGAGGTGTGTACGGACTGGTTGTTGACAAGTTTACATTTTTTTGTTGAAGCATAACCATTTCCTAGCGGAATGCAGTTTCTCCATCGGAGTGAGGGGTCCGTATAATGTGTAAAAACTTGAGTTCGATGTTGCTTACTACCCTGAGGAAAAATGAGCTTGTACCCTTTTTCGTCCTTAGAGGAGAATCAGAAATTTAACGTGGACGCGCATCTGTGATAGACGCAAAGTAACACTAAGCTAAATGGGAATGAGGCTTAATATGATTATTTAAATCAACTATTATATTCTTGATTCAAGGTTTGGTTAAAGAAGCACTGCAAAATTTCTTTACCTTCTAGTGAAGAATAGTCAAATAATTGGCTTGGACAGATAGAGTATGGCAATTCGCAGTCTGAATTTAGTTGCCGGACAGTATCTAGATTTCCCAAAAGAGCTGTGTGGTTATGGAAAACGGAAAAGTTCCCCGGGTAAACCTTCGTATTTCGTATTGTGTGTAAAAACTAAGTTGGAAAGGGTACTTTCAGACTCTTCTTGATCTTATGCATTATCCACACCATCTTCCTGATTAAATTTTGATGTACTTTTTTGATCTAAACAGATACAAATATCGATCTTATTCATTATTTTAGGCTCAATAACATAGCTAACAATGTAAATTTGGTAAGTATCGTAACTAATTCTCACGGTAGTTCACGCATGGTCAACCTTTCCATCAGTAGAACTATTTGAGTCCAAATAGCATATTCTTACTACAGCTCATGGTATCATAATTTTAGCTGTCTTCGTTGGTTACTGATGGATTGCACTTGTCTCACTCCTTTTCTCCAATGCGTAAAGTATTTCAGAGTTTCCAGCCGAACATACGATTATGCGAAAACCATCATACACATCAATGAGTAATGCGGGCTGTGGAGGAAACAGGGTGCAAACGAACTTTGAGGGTAATGAAAAAACTGCGAGAAGAATCATTTAAAGTCTAGGAGCGAAAATAGTGTTGCTCAGTGACACATTTGGGACACCACCTTCAACTGAACACGGAAAATTCCGAACACTTCGACAGCTCAACAGCTCGCAAAAACGTTTGGAGTCTTAATCCAAGAGGGTAGGTGTTTTAAATTTATGAACGCATAAATGACTCCTGAATCAGGTGTCATACGAGAAGTTGTTCCAGATTCCAGTATGGGAGATTAGTGTTTTGAATCATCAGTACTATGACCCCACATTACAGCAGCATCTTAATCATAAAGAGTTTATTCTGTATTACCAGACGTTCTTCGTGCAGTTGCTGCATGGATTTTAAACGAATCTGATTGTTAAGGCGTTTCATATCCGGCTCTTTTGCATTTCCAAGCTTTTTCATTCTGCTGCTCATTGCTACATATATATATACGAGCTACAGGGCTGGCCTGAAGTTAAAATTTTATGGAGCGCAGTTTCTTCCCCATTACTGTGTCGCCATACCTTTTTAAGTTGATTGTGTTTGTCTAGAAAACAATGGGATAGATTAGATATATGACTCAAAAGGAAAACACCTAAACTTTTTTCCTTGAGCTTTTGCTTCCCTTCAACTGTTTGACTAATAAACTATAGAAATCCAGTATATTTCTGGGATTGAGAGGATTTAGGAAGCAGCGGGGAGTTGTACGATTTGTCTTTTCGCAGATATGTCATGGCTCATACTAACACTCACAGGATCTTCAATCTACTTCGTAGAGATGATGGAATTTTTTTTCATTAATTCGTGCATCGATCTCCTCCCAATTAACTCCTACCATATTTTTTGTTGCTGGCTAAAGCTGATATGTCTCAATAGACGCAATCAGAATTTCTACAGCCATAAATTCACTGGTACTTGATCCAGCAGAATTCATATTTCAAGTAGGTCAACCCTTCTGTCGATATGGACCGAAAAACTTTTAGATGTAGCATTGTACCTGAGTGTTAATAGTTCATCCATAGCTATATCTTTTGTCAATCTCGCGCGAATCGGAACATATTTTTTTATCGCAGTCGTGTATAAACTTTTTATTTACTGTAGCACCTGCTCCTGTCCCCAAAATTACTCGTAGCTCTGGTTGGTCTCGCCCTTCCTCATTCTCAAGTACTTTCCAGAGGAAGTTATCTCGCTTCCTTTATACTTGCTTATCCTTGCTGTGGTCCTGTCCAAATTCACTGCCATTTTATCCAGCTATTTTAGTACTATATATACCTCTTTAAATCCACCCGACTCAAATTCTTTTTCTCTTTTTGCTTACCTCCTTCTCCAAACTATTTTTTTCAGAAAAAAGGGGCGAATCCACAACTGCAAGTTCCCTCTCAGATTTGCCTTCTCTATTTAAAATCTATATAATGCGCTCTTGCTAGCCTATTTAAATCCTTTTACTCTAAATTCTAAGCCCCACGATCAATCTACTTATGATCCCATTACCTATACCCATTTGAAACACCCTCAGTCGCCTATTACTCCCTCAATTGCACAAAAATGAAAACCCCATGACTTTCCAGCGTCATTTGCAGAACCGCCACCATCGCCCCCTAGACACCATTTCCATGTTACCTTTCTTACGTACTGATCACGATAAATATCTCCACCGGCACACTAAGAGGAAGTTGATGGAGTTCGTTCGTCGTTTGTTTATCAAGGATGAGGCGGAGGAGGTAGCTGAGGGGCAGGACCGAGAGATCGAGGATGGAAATGGCGACACCTCTGAGGAGTGGGCAGCCCCGGAATAGGTTTACGAGAACAGGGATAAAGAGGAGGACGGGAAGAGCGAGGAAGAGGACTGGGACTATGAGAAAGAGAACGAGGGGGGTGTAGAGAATGATGAAGAGGAAGACGAGTGGGATGAGGGGAAGGGAGACATGGAAAGTGTTGGAATGTTGGAGCAGGGGCTAGATAGTACGGAACAGGTGGTCCCGACGCTGGAACCATATTGGGACAACTTTAGTGGTTTAAATATGTGTCAAGAGATAATAGATAATTGTAAGACGTTCGCAGATATTTGTGGGGAATATTTAGGTGGTATGGATATTTTGAATGATTTTTCTAGATCTGATGTGGGGAATTGAAATTTTGAGAACTAGAATAATTTCGGCGTCCATTTAGAATCTTTCAAGTATGTTTTAATATCTTCAAAGTATCTTGTAATGATACTCTCACGTCCACAGGAATTATTTCTTTGAACTTTATGATATTTATTATGGTTGTGCCAAAAACTTTTGGGGTATTAAAAATTCTATATAAGCTCATTAAACTGCTTCCTCAGAGTATTGTCAAGCAAGTTGGCAGATACCTTCAAGTCAAGTCCCTTATTTAGGGACTTGAGAGTCAAATTCAGACCAAGTAAGCGATCTTGTTACATTTTGTTAGTGATGGTAGTTGGCAGAGCCTGCTACTTCTGAATTAACTTGTAAAGCCTTGGTCCTTCATTCATATGTAACACTCCCTGATCCTGCAACCATGCTACGGTAGCACTTTTGTCACTTGCAACACCTCCGTTTTGGGATAGTGCGAGTCGGATATCTCTTTTCCGCCGTTTTACCGACATCATTTGGTACTCTTGCGGAGGGTGTTGCACTAGAGGTATTCTAGCTTTGAAGTATTACTGAACTTTTTAGTAGGAATATTTTTTCTGTAACCATGGATCCCAAGGCAGGTCGTCTAAGGTTTACATAGAGCAAGAGTGAAGATGTTGATGAGTTTTTTAATACACAATTTATTGTTTTGATGCATGAGATAAGCGATGAAAAGAAAACCACAAGTATCTTTGCCTATATTTATGGTGAGGCAAAGCATAAATATAAGGCCAAGTTCATCGAAGTGTGGTCCCTTAATGGGAATGGAAGTAACGTTGGTGAGGTATTTGAGTGGCTTTTGAAAGAATATGCGGAGCATGTAGAACCAGATGAGATGATCCTTACAGCCATATTGGCCCGGATCAAATTTAGTGATTTGCTAAGCTCATTGGGGTACTTGTGTGATCATCATGAAAAGCCTGGGTTCAAAGCCTAAGCAAAATTTGGAATGCTGTGTAAGGCGGCGATGCAGGATGAGCGGCTTTTCTATTTCCTCCTCATCAAGGGCCCTCAAACTTTTAATGAACTGAAGGATACCACAGTAGAGTTTGTCAAAAGCTCGAGGAAATTTCATTTGCCGAGTGAAGTACCGAGGGGAGACCTTAAAACGATGTCTTTCATACACCCTGCGTAGAAATTTCAATTTCAATTAAAAACTTAGAAGAAAGTCTGGAAACACGGTTCGATAGTCGCCTTGACATGATGACCACGCAGTTATAAAGCCTTAAACGTATCATCAAAAAGAACCAGTCTGGGGTCCCAAAAGCAGCAGAAGTCCTTTCGTACTACAGAAAGCCTAGAAAAGATTTAAACAATTGTACTGAGAATCCATATAGAGATATGCATGCAAATATCCATCGATCCAGATATTCAAAGTGTTTTAATTCAAGTAGATGGATCGGAGATCCCGATGCCAATCTACTTGGGCAGGAGCAGCGGTTTTTGGAATTTAGGTGGGACGAACAGTGAACACTTCACATCTAGTTACAGAAATGAAGATTAGAGGATTGGCGATCGAAATAAAAGATTTGACCACTCGGAAGAATGCATCCTATACTTCACGTGGGACGTTTCAGACTCTGACGTCAAAACTGCAGAGATGAGAAAAAACCTGAACATGTTGCCATATGCGGAAAATTGGGACCTGAAAATTGGGGCACATGTAAGAAATGAGAGGTTGAAGGAATAAATTGGCCTCATGGGAGTAGTAAAAGGAGCTCTGAGCGAATAAATCCGAACGAAAAGAGAAAAAAGAACTAGTGAAATCGGAAGAAGGTTTTTTATCTCTCCTACTAACAAATTAGAAAATTTAAGAGAAAATGTTATTCTCAGAAGCTATTTTATGGAAAGTGTCAAATTTTCTCGAGGCAGAGGTTCCTGAAAAACACGCTTTTGGGCTAATAGAACCGAAAAAAATATATCGCAGACCTCGACGCCAGCCGCCGTGGTGGGACCAGGCTATCGAATAAAACGTCAAAGAGATTCTAAAATGGTACCATAACACCCATGTCTTCTTTATGGTCGTTCTCAGATGTCATCGCGGCGAAAAAAGATAGAAAACCAAGATTGGTCGTTGATAAAAGGTTATTGAACGAGACGATGATACCTAATCGATTCCCAATTCCGACCCTGGAGGAAATTCTCGAAGACAAAAAAGATAGGAAATATTTCACAAATTTCGACCTTTATACTTCCCACTGACCAATTTCTTTAGATAAAGATTGTAAGGGAAAGACGACATTCACGTGTAAAATGCTAACTTCCAGATTGGAATTGATGCTTTTTGGTCCTATAAACTCTCCGAATACCTTTGAAGGTATGATGAGCCTGTTACTAGAGTTACTACCCTTTGTAAGGGTATACATCGACGATGTCGTGATATTTTCGGGGAGACTGAAGTATTATGTGAGGTATATTAAAAAAGGCTAAAAGAATTTTCAAATTGCTGTTTGAAGATTAAGCTGAGCAAGTTTCTCATCTCACAGACATCTGCAAATCTACTGGGCCATAAAGTCGATCGGGAGGAAATAAAAGTAGACACGGACAAGGTTCCGAAAATTAAGCTGACACCACGGCCGGCTTCGAAGACGGGACTACGAAGTCTTTTTGGCCTCGCTCCATACTAAAGGAGTTTCATTGGTAGTTTCGCTTAAATAGCGGCTCGCTCCATTCTGGCATGAAAAAATCGTGTGGAACGAGGAGATTCAATAAGCATTCCAAGAGCTTAAGGAAAAGCTTTGCAAACCTCCGGTCCTCATTTATCTTTACGTCAGGGTTCTATTTATACTAGAAACGGATGCATCAGACCATTCAGTTGGGGACATTTCGTTCCAAAAAGGATGAAAGAGATGGACTTGTCCCGGTCTAGAATGCTAGTAGAACATTGAAAGAGACGCAGGAAAGATATTTTATGTTCAAGAAAGAGGCACTGGCGGTCTTTTTGCATTGAGGAGATTCAGAGTATATCGTTTATCGCTCGAAGAAATTTCTGTAGTGACTGGCCATCAGTCGCTCCGAGCAACATTTCAAAAGAAGGACATGTACCACCGTTTTGCGAGTTGACTCCATCTTTTTGCAGAATACAGATTTGACATAGATTACAGACCTAGACGAGAAAATCAACCTGCAAACTTCCTTTCTCGCTTAGAGTAACACCGAAAACAGAAAAGAGCTTTGGTGATGGGGTCGCAGGAATAATTGGGGTAAAAAGGCAAGAAACCTGATACAATAAGGCCGAAAGTGAGGCCCTCATTCAAATTTTTATCGGTATGAGAATGACAAGAATAGAACCGGAGCACAAGCATTGGGTTTGCAGAAACCATATGGAATTTATCTCTTGGGAAGAAAGGCTGTTTTGACGGGCCAGAACAGGTCTCCGACTAGTTTCCCCACTAGGGAACGGGATGGGATCTTAAGTACATTCGACAATAAAACCAGTCACTAGGATCTTAAAACAACAAGAAAGTTGAATTTGGATATATTTTAGTGGCCTACTCTCTGTAGGGACTATTCAAATTCCTGAAAAATTGTTATGATTGCCAGAATTTCGCGCCCTTATGAAAGTACAAGTCGACGTTGAAATCTTCGATCTTAGCTCTCTTTTGGAGCTTCGTCATTGATATCGCCGGGCATTTTCGACAAATATTCAAGGAAACAAGTATATGCTAATTGTAGTGGAGTACCTTCTCAGCTGGCCTATAGCAGTATCAGTGGAGGATGCCACCGCGGAGGTAGTTCTGAAATTCGTACAAAAACAAAATATATAACCTTCTAGCCTTCTGGAAAGGATTATATCGGATAAAGCCCTATGCTTAAGAACAACAGCAGCTACTGAATACATGGAAAAGGGAAATTCATTGGAAATGGGTTTTATTACCCTGAACTGTCCAACGACAGAGCAGAGAGAATTATGGGGACGATAAAAAGATCTGTATCAAAGACTTCATTGGGTAGTAGCATAGAATGGGACGAAGAAACTCCCAAAGTGTTCTATGAATAAAAGAGGAGGATTGGAACAAGCGGGCATTTCCAGTTTGAATTACTGTATTGGAAAATCTCACGAGTTATAAAGGCGGGTGCCATACTCAACGAAAAGGGGCTAAAAGAAACTGTAAGAGATACGGAGCCATTATCTGCAAGGAATTGGCAAGCGGAGCTAGTTAATGCAAATTCTGGGGTCTTTCAACCAGGGGAAAAAGGTCGGACATTTACGCCCGATTCTAAAGTTATCGTGATCCACGGAGAGGCGTTCCAAAAGATATTCAAGTGACCGGCGTTTGAAACAAAAAACTCTAATCCATGCGTGTTTACCAAAGCAATGCACCCGCACTACAAATTATGCGCAAGTTGGGGGAAGAAATCGAGAAGCCCAATTCATGCTCGTCGTCTCGTCGCGTACCAAGAGAGGGAGGAAGCGGTTTTAATGATAGAACAGCCTGTCCATCCAATGAAAATCTTACTCCATAACTACATGATGGTTCTGAGCCGTGAAAAGAGAACTTGGGAGTCGATTGGGATATGTTCACGAGGAGACTCGGAGGTACAAGTACTTATCTACTTCTTCATTAACATTTGCTTATGCACCTGGATGCTGAATGGAACAAATATCTCGAAAGAAGGTTATAAACTACTACTAAGGGTATTTTACTCGTTTCAAAACGGAACATTAATATCAATCGGACCTGAGTCTGTGCAGATAATTATACTACTCGACTGGACGACACGGAATCGTTCCAGAAGAAAACCTATCTTTCTCGTATCTACCGTACACGTTATCAGAAGCGGGTACTCTTTTCTCGAAACGCATTCTGAGGAATAAGGCACAGGTATGATTTAGCTGCAAACTTCGAATATCGATTGGATCCATATCGTCTATAGGAGCCTTACGTTTCTCACACAAGGAACGAGAGCTGAGCTGAATACCAAGATCCTCTCAAGATCGTCATGATGATTCGTTCAGGACCATACAGTGATATAGTCGTACCATTGAAGAGGGCAAGGCACCGAGAGCGTGAGGAAATTTAACCAAGGAGATCAGCTTCGACACTGTCCAGTCTCCCAGGTGGAAACTATGCCGCCTTGATTATTGGACGACTACTAATTACAATTTAGGTTCGGGAAAAAACGGAGGACCTTGGAGAAGCTGAGGTAGTTTCCTCCATTGCGATTATTATCTGCATGTGCATCGTGATTATTATCTCCATGTGCTTCCAAAGCATTGAAGGGGCGCACCTTACTCATGGGGATACAATTCGTATGTTCCGATTTTTCCCCTTCAGATATCAGTTTCTAGACCCATTAACAGAGAAGTTCACGAAATACACCTACCAAATTACATTTGGAAGATTTGGAGAAGTGAAACAAGAGAAGCTCACTAGAGAACACCATGAAATTATATATAGGATCTATGTAACTCTTCGCCAAGGAACAGAGCTGGTCCTTCCATGGTACACACTCTAAAACCAACTCAGAAATCAGCGAATGTCATATCCGTTCAGTAAAACATATATAAAATCCTTTATGAATAGATAGATATACCAGAAATGCAATAAAAGCAATGAAATTGAAACAGAACGCTCGACCTAAATACGGAAAATTGTCAGGCGGAGGCGAAGGTGGAACAAAGTCTTGTTTTGTCGTCACTTTCCGACTATTAACTTACTTTAGTACTTTCTCCTGTCCCCAAAATAACTCATAGTTGAGGTCCTTCCTCTCCCTTTCTCACTGTAAGCACCTTAACGAGGAGAATATCATCCCTTCATTATCCTTACTTATTCTTGCCGGAGACCTCCCGAAATTCACTGCCATTTTATCTAGATATTTTAATACTTTATACAACCCTCTAAGTCGACCTCAAGTCAGGTTCTTTTTACCGTTTTGCCTACCTCATTCTCCAAACTTATTTCTTGAGAAAAACAGCGCGAATGCACTACTTCAAATTCCCTCTCAAATTTATTTGCTCTATTTCAAATCGAACGAATGAGCCCTCGCTAGCCTATTTAAACACTTTTCCTCCAAGTTTCAAACTTTCAGATCATTCTACTCATTACCCAAACTTATAACAATATTCCATTTTTGTGAGGAGCTATGATGAAAACCGATAATACGCCCTAATTTGAGCTTTTGAAACTAATCTGAGCTACTCAGAGTTGTATCTTTGCATAAACCTCTGATTTGCATGCAGGTATGCTAGTACTAGGAAACCAATAAAAATTGCCCACTACATATATCTATTTGCCTCCGGACAAGGTCCACGAATTTATACCACGGCTTTTGAAGTAGCCTTAAGCTTCAGTCGTCGCAAAGCTAGGCATAGCGAAGAACAGAACCCCCCGGAGATTGCAATTCGGATCGTAAAATTTCAGCACCTCATATTTATGTCCTATCAAATAATCTAGGTTGAAATTAGAGAGAATCTAAGCGCTTTGGAAGGAGCAAACTCGCTAGAAGATCACTCTTAATTGTTGAGGCTCACTCAAAGGGAAGCCATGCGTTAATTATTGGAAATATGTAGCCAGCTCAATGCTTGCGACAGGAGCTTGCAAGTGACACCCGACAGGACGAGATTAATATATTTTTCATTTCGATTCGTTTCATTTGCTTTCGTATAATGCATGAAATGCATGTTACCCATGAAAATGCCTTCTATTGTTGCTACTGCTTCCCCCAATTTGTTACCCATTCCTCAAACTGCTCCCGTCAACAGCTCATAAAACATACCTGTTCTTTCACAGACGGAACATTTAGGGATTTGAATCAATTTAAACGAATCAGAGACCAATGTTCAGTAGCTCAAAGAATCAATGAAAAGTAGGGGATGGTATCAGAGTAGATGATCTACCGTCGCTCTCTTTCCCACAATACAACTCTTTCTTCCAGTCTGTGTCCACCCTCTCAACTCATGTGAACTAAAGGACTGCAGAAGGTCAATTTATTTTTAATTCATAAAGGGCTTGAAAAAGTCAGCGATATGTCCGTTCTTAAAATAGTAATTCCAATCGCCCATGTATCGACCCTTTTAACAACGGCCTAACTAGCTTAACTCTTCACACTCACCACAAAATGACTAGCTTCCGCCCCCATTTTGCATTCAAAAAGCCCACTCAAAGGTCCGCGCACATCAAACGCTTTGGTTTGCTGAACCAAGGCCCCATGGAATATGAAGAGTCAAGAGGGAGCGGCGACCAGGGACGTGCTGAGGATTGGGCTAATCGGCAGATTTCGGAGGAGGCTCTCCAGTAAGGAGATCTTTGACAAAGTTAAGTAACAGAAGGGACACAGGAGCTGGTGGAATAATTGGAACCTTTATGTCAGAGTCCCGGAGATATATCGATAGGGGGCTTTGTGGTATCATTGGAGAAATACAGATAAAATGAGGATGTATGAATAGTTTCAGATTTTCAAAGGAGGACGCAACCAGGGTTGAGGATGTTGAAAATGGATCAGAGGACCCATATGTGTCCTAGAGTCCCTGTAATCGTCGTGAGTTGCTTGAGGAAATTTGAAGGGACTTAAATGAAAGTGCCGATATCTGTGAGGATTGCTTTGGGATGATCTCAAATATTGAAGTTTTGGGAAAAACAGATAGATCTGCGTCCACATGATTCCCATTAGTCCATTAACGGTATTATAGTGTAATTACTTTGGAATGTGTGCTTTCTGAATGGTTCTTGATTGGTTGGCAAAAATGGCTTATACTTTGAGAGATCTTGTCGTAACATTTTACAAGTACGAGGGACCTAGCGGACTTGGAATCTCAGTCATTTCGTGTGCTCGGGTGATCAATCACGGATCATTTCACAACTAACTGCTGTCGATTCAACTTGTGGTGTCGGTTGGGGCCGGTTTGTATGAATGAGAGAGAAAGAAGAGTCATACTGCTGGTTTATGTGGACCATAGGAGTTGAGACTGGAAATTCGTTTGCTTTCGGAAACTAAGAGAGAGTGTTGAGGTCAGAAAGCTAACATTTGTGGACAGAAACATCCCTTACCGTGGAGGAAACGGGGCTTTACTCCGAACTGGTATAGCTCGTAGTCTGTGTCCAGTGTATTTAAGTCTAGTACTGGCAAACTGTAGAAATAACAGAGGAGTAACTGGGCATCCTTCTTCCCAGAATCGCAGGTTAATTTAGACCTGGGGGATATTTTTTAGACATTGCGAAAGAGATTTAGCAATTTTTCAAAATATTCCAAAAACTTACAGTACGTGGAAGTTTGCTTTGTCGTTCCCACGATATAGGGCTCCTCCAGGTGGGCATCGACGATTACGGTCTCCCCGGGGCCGAATTCTTCCAGGTCTTCCGCCATCTCGCTACTCACGAAGCTACGCGCCGCAATACTCCTCCCGTTCTAGAGTTTCACAATTCCGCTACCCGCTTCACCCGGCGCTTTAGCAGTGAAGAATTATCCAGTACAACGAGCTAGGGGCGTGTATACAACCAACCACATCTTACATACATTAAAATAACCCAGAAATTCCGCCCTTTTTGCCTTCACAAGCTGTAAAATGCTGAAAATGAACTCTGAAGATAGACGTGCCTCGGAAAATTGCTTGGCTGCTATAGAAGGGAGAAGACAACCCTTCTTTTTATTTATTCTGTTATATTGTCTCTTTATTTTCGAATTTGTTCGCAACGAGCCCTTTTTTTTATATCCATGAGGTTAAATTCTTTCTGCAACCTCTCATTTTTAACATTTTCTTTCCGGTCTCCAGTTTCCGTACATTTTCCGCATATCGAGACAAATTCAGGCCTGCATTCATCACCACAGTCCCTTTCATCATCCGTTTTGAGGCCCTAGCCTCAATCGTTCCAAGCGAAGTTCAGGA
This sequence comes from Kappaphycus alvarezii, assembly GCA_002205965.3. Taxonomy (NCBI): domain Eukaryota; phylum Rhodophyta; class Florideophyceae; order Gigartinales; family Solieriaceae; genus Kappaphycus; species Kappaphycus alvarezii. The sequence goes on along the minus strand of NADL03000814.1, from coordinate 66,479 downwards.
TATCTTCTTCCGAGTTGGTCAAGCGATTATTTAGATCCTTTGTCCACCAATCTTCACTTCCATAGCTGGATGTGAAGTCTTGGCTGTTCGTTCAACTGCAATTCAAATGACCACCGCTCCCGTCGTAGGCAACTGGCATCTGGACCTCCGTTTCACTGGAATGGACACATTGTGATTACCATGATCTATGCATGTTTCAAATTCTTCCATCGTTGGGCAGCCAATCATTATGTCGAATGGAAGGATAGGCATGAACAGAAAATTTAGATTGACTTCTAGATCTGCGAAGAATACTGCAATATTTTGGACCATGTCCACAAGTTGAGAGAAGGTCCCATCAGCAAAAGTTATCTTCCTCGTTTTAGGAATAGCGTTGATGCCAATATGATTTACCAGGATCCCTGAGATAAAGTTTGGAACAGCCCCTGAATCGAATAACGCTTGAGCTGCTGTTTATAAAAAGTTGATAGGTACTAGTTTAATACTTCTCTGAGTGGTGGAGGCGGAATTAAGCATTACCCTCTTCCTGCCTATCGACTTAAAGAGCTTCATCAGTTTTTTACTCGCTTTATCCGCATTTCCTCTTAACAGTTGGGCAAATTTCATCCCTGTTGGTGCTGCCGCAAGTTCCACCGTCAAGTTGTATTTTTCACGTAGCCTAGTACATCATCGGATATCCCCTTGTTTTCCGGGATGTCATGGCCTCTGGTCCTGGAGTAGTAGCAAAAGGCCTCTTAATTAGAGGTTCTACGGGGGCGGTGACATACTCCAGAATATCTTTCCTCAGCCTTTGTTTTTCGCTAGAACTTTGCCTTCCTCGTCCCTTTTTGTCGTATTCAACTGGTTATATTCTTCTGCGACCAAGACATTTCCGACACTTTCCAGGCTTTTTTTCACCCTACTCTTCAGCATTTTCAGCTCCGGACTCGACTAACTCCGTACCCCGAGATATTTGACCGACTGCCATCCCTCGATCCGCAGTCGATCTCATAGTGGTCGTAATGAACGCACTTTGCGCAATGATTATTTCTATGTAAATTCTCAGGACACCTTTCTGGAAAGTGTCCGGGATTGTGGCAGTAGGAGCAGACTTCTGATGCCATCGGGATCCAGACTGGTTCTTCTTGATGGTATGAGTAAGGCTCTCCAACTGCGAGGTTATCATGTCAAAGCGATTATCAAACCTTGTTTCCAAACGCTCTTCCAAGTTTTCAACATCGCCCCTGACAGATTGGAATGCCGCTACACTAGTAGCAGGCCTTTGAAAATTCTTCTTAGTATGTATGAATGATATCATTTTAAGGTCCCCCTTCGGTACTTCACTCTGCGCCTGAAATGTCTCCGATTTTTTGACCAACTCTACTAGGGTACCCTTAAGTTCATTAAGATTGTGAGGGTACTTGATAAGGAGGAAATCAGAGGGCCGCATATCTTCCATCGCCGCCTTACGCAGCATTACGTACTTGGCTTGGGCTTTAAACCCAGCCTCTTCATAGAGATCACACAAGTACCCCAATGAGATTAAGAAATCATCAAAGTTGAGCCGGGCATCTATGGCGGTACGAATCATCTCGTTTGATTCTACCTTCTTAGCATATTCTTTCACAAGCCACTCACATACCTCCCCGCAGTTAGGCCCATTCCCGTTAAGAGACCACCCGTCTACAAACTTAGCCTTATATTTGTTCTTTGCGTCACCATAAGGATAAGTGAAGATACTTGTGGCCTACTCCTCATAGCTCCACTCACGCATCAAAACATTAACATATGTATAGAGAAACTCCTCAATGTCTTCACTGTTGCCCCCTGTGAACTTTATAAGAGCAGCATTGAGATCCATGATTACAAAAAATAAATGACACTCAAGCGTTTCCTAATACTTCACAACTAGAATACCTCGGCTGCAAACCCCTCCACAAGAGTACCAAATGATAGGGGTAAATCGTCGGGAGAAGAGATACTCAGAACCAATTACCCCAAAAAGGAGGTTTTGCAAGCGACATATGTACTACCGTGGTATTGTTGAATGAACAAAAAGGGTAAATAAAAAATACAGTTGAGAGGGCCATAAGAAAGTATGGAAAGGGCGAGGTCTATCACTGATGTTCAGTAACTAGCGTAAGAAAATTCTTCTTGGGTCTGCAGCTAACTTTTAACTTCTTACTATTCGGTACTTGGCTTGAAGGTGTCTGCCAACTTGCTTTAATCCTATGAATTACTTTACCACAGACATATGCAGGTGCAACATGCATAGTATTGAATACCGCACTGTATCGAACCTAAAACAATTAGTTTATACCTTGTGTGTGACTTCTTTTGTTGAGCGCCCCGCTTGGGTATGCTGGGTCACAATTACTCCTACCATTTCATGCAAAAAACCCCTCATATAGAGTTTTCAACCCTCACAATTTGTAGTACCCACAAGTACCTATGTGCCATATTTACGCCACTTTAGTGCGGTGCCGACCTTACCTCTAAAAATAACTGAAAATAAAACTGTAATTACAGTGAAAGCACAGCCAGCGCAACATGTGAGCCAAGCCAGCGCAGCACGGAAGCCCATCCAGCGTAACATGCCAAATAATATATAGATTTTTCATTATATCACTCATCCTGGAATATTGGTCCACGGCTCAGCTGGCGACCGAACGGGCCACCTCCCTGATTGTGAAGGTCGCATGGGGGATGCCCGGTCGGAGCGGGGAGGTAGACACCGGGACGGGCCTGATACTACCAGATGGCCCAACTATGAACTCCTGGTATTTTCGAAGATTGTAACAACCCCTTTCTCCTAGTTCCACCTTTGCTTCTTCGCCTTCGGCCCATCCTGCTGGCCTTTTCATGCCAGGTGCCTACGGAATCCATCACCGCGATAGAGCCTTGGATGTTACTGTCGCAAATCCCCTCGTACAGTCCCGAGTCCACCAGGCCGCTCTGTCCGGAGCCGCCGCAGCAGCACTCGCCAAACGCTCCAAAGCGGGAATGTTTTGGTGATTTACGTTTGATAGATGCGTTCGGCTGAAGTTCCGAAGCTATCATAGTGACTAGGTCGTAGACATGAGGTAACATGTGTGGCAGACCGCCACTCACCATCGCTTCTTACTGAACCGCCACCTCGACAAGATCAAGCTCCTCTGCTTGGTCAACTGCGCCATCGACGCCGTCACCGTCTCTAGAGTTGAAGTCAGACCAATCCATCCATGTGAAAGGCACCATGAAGTGCATTGTTCCGTACGGCCCCGTAAGAGCCAGGCCGGTGGCCATCTCCGTCGTCGTAATAACCTCATCCGCGCGCCCAGTTGATGTGTGCCTATAGACGCCTTCGGGGGTACTTGTGATTGGGGCGGCTTCCAGGGAAGATAGGGTCTGCTCTTCACCCGATGGTGACGGGCGTGAGGGGTTGAGTAGACAGGGATTGTTAACATTGGCCTCCCTTCTACCTTCTGGTAGATTGGAATGCCACCCATAGCTTTCGACGCATTATACGGTTTCGCAATTGGCTTGACAGCGATACGATATCTACGCTCCGGTAAAAATTTACTGGATACCAACCCACATATCTACCACAGTAAATAAACCCCCCATTTGAAAAACACTTTGGGCTTGTTGGTCTTAGGGACTGTTGGGGTCAGCTCTGGGTCTGAGCGCATTCCATCAGAGATGGTGAACACGAGTTCGCGTGGGGATCAATTCAACTGAAGAGAGGCAGCCTTCGACGTTTGGGAATGAGGAAGGAGCCGCGATTAAATCGCTGCCACTACATGTCCGAGCCCGTACCCCCACCACACCGTAACGTTGTGGACACGGGCAGCCCACTGCAGGTCCGACACGAGGTGTTGGACCTGCGTGTACAGGTCTTTCAAGTCGGGACGGGGGCTTCAGAGCTTCCTTTGTACATCCTCTTCCGGCTCGAAGTATACCGTTCTCAGGTAGAAGTATGACTGTCCGGGCGGTTTGAGATTATGCGACAACTGAGACCACATGCGGAGTACCTCCGTGAAGGGCTTTGCGGGTCAAAGCCTGCAATGTCATCCGATTACTCGTCGTACTCTTTGCCATCGTCGTAATCGGAATCTTCGATGCTTGCGTTCACTTGGGACTTAAGACAGATGGCCAGGTGAAAAGGAGCAAAGTGTCGTATTGCGCGGTGTGCCGGTAGTGCGATGCCCGGCAAAAGGGGGGGATGAAAAAGTCCACCATCCCAACCGTGGCGAGCTATGGGTGTAATCGCTTGAAAAACTTTCCGCTGTAAGCGCTATACTTACAGAAAGCGACGGCGACGAAGATAAGTACTCCGGAAGGACAGCCCTGGGTACGACCAGCAGGACCGTTTGGCTCAGGAACCCTCGCATGCTGGCGGGAGAACCGCCAGGGTTGAGTGCGGCAGGGTGCACTGAGCGTTGCGGTACTTGGTCGAGGGACAGAGCCTTCCTGGCTCAAGAAAAACCGCCACTTGAGAAGTCCATATCCCTGGCCGAAGCAGCTAGAGCCCTGCAGACGTGAAGGGAAAGGTTTGGGTATTTTACTCTTGGAAGATACATCCGATCTATCCCGTGGTTTTCCAGAGGACCACAATCGACTCAAAAGGGGTATACCAACACAGTAATGGGGAATTAGCTTGCCGGAGACGGGAGACGGTACAGATATTCGGCTAAAACTTGAACTTGACGTGTACTGAAACCCGGCAGAGTCTTTGGCAGCTGCATTGGCATCATCCGCGCGCATGTAACATGACCTAGCAGACTCGCTGCCATTTTACCTCTCTGTGGGCTTCTTTTTTCCCGAATACTGCACAACCATCGAAGCCGTTCGAACAGTTTCGGCAGAAACAGCTACCTACACCTTCATACTTGAGGCTCAATATAAATACGCGATGTGAGTGGAGTCGATGACCGAGGGGAGCTTGAAAACCTCATGTTGTGGGAGCACCACAATAGGAGGACGACATGACGGAGGATTTCAACAGGACAAGTGTCCCAAAACATGCCGATCTCGATTTTGGAACCCCATAGCCACTTGAGTCAATGCAACCGAAGATGAAGTCCCGCTCCACAAAGGACCTGCGAGAAACTCTTTAGAAGAGATGTCTCAGTGTGATTTGGGCAAAGTTCGCACACAAATAAAATATATAAAAGAGGACCAAATTCTGGTACAGATGATAGGGGTAAATCTTCGGGAGGAGAGATACTCCGAACCAATTACCCCAAGAAAGAGGTGTTGCAAGCAACAGAAGTGCTACCGTGTTATAGTTGAACGAACAAAAAGGAGTTGGTAGGGGAGACAGTTGAGAGGGCTACAAACAACTATGGAAGGGGCAGGGTCTACCACTGGTGCTCTGTGACCAGCGTATGAAAAATGTTTCTTGAGTCTGAAGGTGACTCTCAACTTCCTACTACTCGGGACTTGAATTGGATTTGTCTGCGAACTTGTTTGACCTTCACAGGAGGAAGCAGTTTACTCAGCTTATATAGAGTTTTTTGCTAAACTTAAAATCTCAAAGAAACATACTAAGAACCATATAATGCATCCAATGGAATCGGGTGAACAAGAAAGACTTACAGCAGATACTATCAGGATAAATATCTAGATTTATTCTTTAATATCTTAGTCCTCTACATCAGAGCCAAACTGTTCCCCGAAAATATCCATTACACCCAGGCAGTCCACACAAATATCCACGAACGGCTTAGAATTCTCCATTGCCTCCTGCGACATATCTAGACCACTGAGGACGCCCCCATCTGGTTCCAGAGTCGGGACCACCTGGTCCATATTTTCCGGCCCCTTCTCCGCTAGTCAAGCACTTTCCATGTCTCCCTCCCCTCATCCTCTCCATTCTCCTCATCCTCCTCCTCATCCTTCTCTGCACTCCTCTCTTCATCTTCGGCAGGACAGTCAGAGATCCCAATTACACCCTCAGTGTCCCCTTCGTTCTCCATAGTAGCCCCCCACTGTTATACATTAGTGGCTCCCACGGGTCCACCCAGTCTTCCTCTTCCTCCTCTCCTTCCTCCTCTGCCTATTCCTCCTCGCCCTCCTCTGCCTATTCTTCCTGAAGGAAACAGTTACGGCGAACCCACTCCCGAACGCGTTCCTGGTCCAACCTTCTACAGTAATCATCCTAGTTGGTTGGACCATTTGCCATCATGGTCAGAGCTTTGAGTGGACGACGACCACGGGATGACTTGTTGATGGTGACGGAGGGGTGGAGGTTGGTTATATTAAGGGCTAAAAGAAGGGGTGATCCGATGGGTGGTTGATGGCGGGCGGTTGCCTCAACGTCGTCGATTCCGAACTTTAAATACTATGACGTCTTCAAAAAGTATGACGAACCTGGACGTGTACAGTAAGTTCATCTATTAATGATACCATATCTTATAATAAAAAAATCAACCCATGATTTTGCCACACTCATCCAAATTAGAAATATCTTGCAAAATTAGAAACTGTAAAAATATCTTCCAATTTCCGATACTGTATCCAAATGTCGCCCTCTTATACAGTTTTTTCGAGTGCAAATTTTGCGCACATCACGCCCTCTCGCTCAAGACGATCGTCCCAGCTCGTCTTCATTGTTCTTCTTCTGTTTCCGTTAGAGTTCGCTGTCTTCTTGATAAAATATAAGGTCTTTCAAACGGGAACGGATGCAACTGATTACCAATATGATGCTCCAAAAAGTAAGTTTGCATTACTGGTACCTCATTTTGTAGCAAAGCCTCATATATTGGTTTGATAACATCGAGATGGAGTTGAATATATTCTTCTTCCGTGACTCTTCCGAATCTCCCCAAAGTGAAAAAATATATGTGATATGCAAACTCTTCCGGAAAATGCCGGAGGACTGGATAACAATAAAAAAAAAGAAGACACGCATAATATCAAAAAATGAATCTTCGTAAGCTAAGTGCGGTCCATCTAGCGCCATAAAACATAAAGAGATGCTTATTATGAAATACGAAATGACCTGCCCATCGTTCCCGTCCTCGGAGATACTGCGCAACCGAAAAGATAATCTTTTTCTGCCGACTGTAAGCTATGCATTGTTTTGAAGGATAGCTAGAGACGAAGTTGTAGTGGGTTGTCCCGATGAATGGTCGTGATCAGTTCCTGATGTACTGGGACCTGCACGAGGTCCTCTCGGGGACGACCAGAACCTCTTCTGGTCGGTTTATTTTCTCTGCAAGGTCCTCCTCGGGTCATCATCTCTGCTTCAGGAGGATCTTCGCCACCTTCAACTTTCCCAGTTTGTGGTGGGAAAACATAAGGTTCCCATAGGGTATATGGGACCAGTCGATATTCCATATCAGGAGGCAAGCTGTAACCTATCATTCGCACATCTTGGTTGTTCTTGAGAGATACGTAAATCGGACGTACAATTTTCAGATACGTTTGCGACAATTCTCTGATAGCTACTATTCCATACCTTCCTATAGAGTAATGATATACTACTCCCACAAACTCTGGAACTGCTTCCATGAACCTTCCGTTTAGGAATGAAAATAGGACTCTTATTATTAGTCGGAAATATTCCTCAGATAACAATAGGCCATTCAACGTACGAAAAAATAGGCATATATTAATGTAGAAATGGATGATCACATGTAGTTCGTAGTACTCCCGCGTAATCGAGATGATCCATTCCCAAGCCCTTTTTCCTCCCATGGAAATCATTCTATTGTTAAAGATGAGTATGCCCCGTGGTTGCGCATAGTCCTGTGTAGGAAGGAATTCTTCAGGCCTTTGATGGTAAGAGAAAAGGCGACGAGCATGGATAGCCCTCCTTGATCTCTTCCCTGAGCTTAAACAGAGCTTATAATGCGGGTGGCATTCCTCTATGGCGATGCAAGGATTCGATTACTTTGTTTGGAAAGCCGACCACTTCACAGCCAACTTCATTGCTTCTCCATATAACTCAAGTACTCTAGAGCCAACTAAAAAGGTTTGAGCTGGAGGCTCTGCACCCTCATTTCTTTTCTTCGACAACGCACGGTGTGATCTACAGCCTTCTGTGGTCAGTAGTTTGACTTCTCTACACTCTTTGTCGGTATTATTTGTTTCCATGTCTCTCTGTAACATTCTAGGAGCCCTTCCGTACACTAGCTCGATTGTTGATCGTCCACTTCTTCTTCTTTTTAGACGACAGCCGTATAAAACTTTTGGTAAGGCATCTCTCCATTGTATTTCATTCTCCGACATAGTTTTCGATATTGCTCGTTTGATGGTTCCAACTGTCCTCTCCGCTTTCTTGTTTGACATAGAAGCGTATGCGAGAACTTTTGTCAGCTGAATCCCTTCTCTTTCAAGAAACTAAGCAGTGAAGTTGCAGAAAAACAAAGGGCGTTATCCGAGATGATCCTGTTTGGAAGACGAAACGGTTCAATTATTTCTTTTTCGATGAATCTCAGGACCACTTCAGCATTGGCCTCCTCAACTGCAACTACTATTGGCCATCCAGTAAGATGTTCCATCCCTATAAGGAGATGTTTGCTTCAGGAAGTTGTTTCCTTGAATAGGTTCTCGAGGTCGATTGAGAAGGTTTCCAAAAGATAGGAAACCAAAAAGCTGAGATTTGTCTTATACTTTCGTAACGAAGTGAATTTTTGACAGTTGTCACAGATTTTCACGACATTATAGACGTTTTTATGGGTACTGGGCGGTTAGAATCTTTCTGTAATGAATATTTTTGGGTTCTTCGAGCTTCTAATGCCCTAAATCGCCATTAAAGTTCCTCAAGATCTTCATCCTTTCTTTCAAAGAGGCCACCGGGCGAGAAACGGCTTTAGTGTGTCGAAAGAGTTTCCAATTCCACAATGTAAAATCCTTTTGATTCCTACGTACCCAATTTCTGTGATCAAGAGCAACTTTTCGTATTTATATTTCGTCAATGTATTTCATTAGTCCGTGAATAATAGCTTCGTACTCGTTATCGTTCGGCTTATGCACCTTGGCAGTTCGGACGATATCCTCGGAAGCTTTTTCATTTGAACTCATTGGATCTCTCAAAGGGGATAGGTAGTCCGCAGGCTGATTATTGCGTCCGGATCTGTACAGAATTTCACACCGAGATTCTGAGAAAATGTCGAACCATCGGGCTAAGCGGTGATGTACATTTTTCTTTTGGAATCCCGTCTTAGGTGCCTAGCGATCAGTGGTCAACACAATTTTTTCGAGTGATAAAAGTTACACGCCAAACGTTTTGAGTACGAAGACGACAGCGTGTGCTTCTTTCTCGCAGACTGAGCCTTAGTATCTCTTTTCGATAACATTCAAAGTACGGCTTGAGAAATGAACGGAGGGTAGTCTTCGTTCTCATCTTTTTGGGTCAATACGACGCCCAGAGATCGTTCTGAGGCATCTTTTTTCCACAACAAAGGGTCTCTTGAAACTTGGATACATGAGCAATGAAGGGACACATAGCTTATCTTTAAGCTCTTTAAATGCAGTTTCCATTTCCTTTTCTTGAGTAATTTTGTCCGTTCTTCACAGTGCTGGCATGTAACGGTGCTTCTATCTTGGCGAAATCTTTGGTAAAGCTTCTGTAATATAAGGCACCTCCTAAGAAGCTAGAACCTCCTGTTTTGAAGCGGGCCTTTGTACCAACTTTATTTTTTCGTTTTCTCTGGAACCATTTTAATTACCTCTTGATCGACGATATGATCGAGATATTGGATAGAAGTTTCGCAAAGAAGCATTTGCTCAACTTAATTTTCAGGCTGTGTGCCGATATCTTACCTACCACTGTCTTGACATGCCATATGTGCTGATCCAAGGTTTTTGAGAATAATACCACACCATCTACATAAACTCTTACAAATGGAAGTCCTTTCAAAATCTCGTTCATCATTCTTTGGAATGTAGCTAGTGCATTTATGAGACCAAAAGGGATCACCTCGAACCTGAAACAACCAGATTTGCTGGTAAATGTAGTTTTCTCCTTATATTTTCATCCAACGGGATCTGCCAATAGCTAGTGTAGAGGTCCATTGCGGTGAACTATCTCCCGTCCTTCAAGTTCTGGAGTATTTCCTCCACGTTTGAAATCGTAAATCGATCAGGTACCATTTGTTGTTTCAATTGTCGGTACTCGACGCAAAAGCGAAGTTTCCCATCCTTTTTCAGTACTACCACAACTGGAAATGACCATGGGATGAAACTGGCCGAATAATATCATTTCAAGCATACTTGTAACAATTCTGAAATAAATTGGTCATATTTTGGTGGTTTCCGTCTGGAGCTATTGTAAATAGTTTGAGTATCGGTAAGTTCGAATGAGTAAGTGACCCGTACACTTGCTTGCCTTAGAACTGAACCGCTCCATGCAATTAATTCAGAAGATGTTAAAATGCCGGATATTTTCATTGAGGCGGGAGTGGGAAGGTGCTGTACTTTTTCATCAGTTTCTGTCATCTTGCTCTCTTTTTCTTCTTGATCGTTACCCTCCAAATTTTGGTGGACCTCTTCCGGCGTGCTCACATCTTCATATATGGAATTCGACATATTCTTATTTTCTTTGCAAAGTTAATCTTCTTCCATGCTCTGAATGCCGTCCTTTGATTCGATATTATCGCAAAAAGAAACACGCTCAGGTCTCAAACCTACCTTAGAATTCCAGTCGTCATCTGTCTCAAGCCCAGAATCATAATTATCCCATGCTATATTCATTATCCCCCGATCGTACCTTTTTCCATCTCCGAAAGTGTTAGTTGGTTCGGAATCCTCGCTGTCATAGCTAGAAGAGAAAGTTTCACTATCAGTTTCTCTTAAATCTTCCAGATGTGTAGTTTGTCGAAATCCAGGGGTATCTTCACGGTTCTGCCGTCAATACTTACTAAAACGCTTCGGTTGCCCAATTCAATGCATGTCACTAGTCTTTCATGATAGGGCAGCCAATGATTAAATCGAAAGGGAGATCAGTCATGATAAGAAGGTCTACATCAACTTTAGAGTTCCCAAAAAACACGGAAACCTTGTCAACAATGCCCATGCATTTTGATACGGTTACATCCGCAAACAGTTATTCTTCTAGCATTTGGAATGGTTTCGAGACCTGGATCTATCACCGAAGTTTCTGAAATGAGGTTTGGAACAGCACCCGAGTCGAAAAGAGCTTGGCTTTTCATTCCAAATACTTTGACTGGTACAAGCTTAAGACGTCTTGGTGCTGTCGAGGCCGATTGAAGAAACAATTTCTTACCCTTAGCGGACTTATTAGACCTGATAATTTTTTGAGTTCTTTTTTCGCATCCTCTGCGTCGCCCCTCAAAAGTTGACAAAAGTTTATTCCAGTTGGGGCTGATGCAAGCTCAGCTACCAAATTGTACTTCTTCACATACTCTAGCACGTCCTTCGAGATACTCTTGAATTTCTTATTCTTTTTCGTCTTCTTGGCCGGAGTGATTGCCACTTCTGGAACAACTTGATCAGATCCCTTTGTCCGAAGAGTTACAAGTGGTGGGATATGCTCCAGCATTCCATAAACTAGCCTAGGTTTTTTCGATAAAATGTTCCCTTCCCTCTCCCTTTTTGTCAACTAGTTTCTTCAGCGATGTATACGTTGCTGGCATCCATCAACCTTTATCCTTTATGTTTTGTAAGATTTTCATCTCTGGTCCTGTCTTGCTCCTCGCGTCCGATAAATTTGCTCCCTTGTTGTCTTTAGATCAGCGGTTACTTTCATGATTCCCATATTGTCCGCACTTCCCACAACGAGTGTTTCTATGTGGATTATCAGGACACCTATTTGCGAAGTGTCCAGGCTTGTGGCAGTCGGAGCAGACTTCTGCGAGCTTAGGGGCCCCAGACTGGTTCTTCTTAATGGTAAGAGTATGGCTCTCAAACTGCGAGGTTATCATGTCAAGGCGACTATCGAGTCGGGTTTCCAGCCTTTCTTCCAAGTTTTTGACATCGCTCCTGACAGATTCTAATTCCGCTGCACTAGTAGCCGGCCTTTGATAATTCTTTTCAGGATTTTCGATAGACATCGATGTGCGGGTTTCCCTCGGTACCTCACTCAGTGACTGAAACGTCTCCGAATTTTTGACAAATTCTACTATGGTACCCTTCAGTTCATCAAAAGTGTGAGGGCCCTTGCTGAGGAGGAAATCGGAGAGCCGCTTATCCCCCATAGCCGCCTTACGCAGCATTTCGTACTTGGGTTGGGCGTTGAACCCAGCCTTTTCATAGAGATCACACAAGTACACAAATGAGCTTAACAAATTGTCGAAGTTGAGCCGGAACTCTATGGCGGTACGAATCATCTCATCTGGTTCTACCTCCTTAGCATACTCTTTCACAAGACACTCACATAAGTCACCGAGTTTACGCCCATTACGGCTAAGGGACCACCCGTTGATAAACCTGGCCTTATATTTTAGCTTTGTGTCACCATAAAGATAAGCGAAGATACCTGTAGCCTACTCCTCAGCACTCTTCTCACGCATCAAAACATTGACATATGTATAGAAAAACTCCTCAACGTCTTCACTCGATATAAGAGCAGCGTTGAGATCCATGATTACAGAAAAGAAATCCCCCGAAGTGTTCCCTAATACTGCTCGACTCGAATACCTCGGGTGCAACCCCTCCTCAAGAGTACCAAATGATATGGGGTAAATCGTCGAGAGAAGAGATACTCAGAACGAACTACCCAAGAAGGGGGTGTTTCAAGCGACAATAACGATACCGTAGCATAGTTGAACGAACAAAAAAGAGTGCATATGGAAGAGAGTTGAGAGGGCTACAAGCAAGTATGGAAGTAACAGGGTCTACCACTGATGCTCTATGACCAGCATAGGAAAACTTTTTCTTGGGTCTAAAGTTGTCCTCCAACTTCCTACTGCTCGGAACTTGACTTGACATTGTCTGCCAACTTGCTTCACCTCCCAAGAGAAAGCGGTTTACTCGGCTTACAAAGATTTTTTGGGTAATTTTAAAGTCTCAAACAAACATAGCAATAACTATATATCACATTCAAAGGAATCGTGTGAACCAGAGAGACTATTAGAACATATTTTCTCAAGGTAAATATCTGGGTGCAATACCCATGCCCACCACCCATCGGCCAGAGGTGGGAATTAACTAGGCCATTATAGAGACCTTTCAGAGTCAGTCTTAGTATTACCCAGAACCTGGAACTGTACTGACATCTATTATGACAGCGTGTCCTAAAAAATCGACCCATTAATTTGCCACACTCATCCAAGCTAAAATATCTTGCAAATTCAGAAATTGTAAATATATCTTGCAAAATCCGATACTTTTGATGTGAGCAAAATTTGCACACAAAAAAACTGTAAAAGAGGGCCAAGTGTGGATACAGTATCGGAATTTCGATGATATTTTTACAGTTTCTGAATTCGCAAGATATTTTTAATTTCGATGAGTGTGGCAAAATCATGGGAAGATGTTTTTATTATAAGATATGGTATCATTAATAGATGAACTTACTGTAAACGTCCAGGTTCGTCATACTTTTTGAAGACATCGCAGTATTTAAAGTTCGGAATCGACGACGTTGAGGCAACCGCACGCCATCAACCACCCCATCGGATCACCCCTTCTTTTAGCCCTTAATATGACCAACCTCCACCCCTCCGTCACCATCAACAAGTCATCCCGTGGTCGTCGTCCACTCAAAGCTCTGACCATGATGGCAAATGGTCCAACCAACTAGGATGATTACTGTAGAAGGTTGGACCAGGAACGCGTTCGGGAGTGGGTTCGCCGTAACTGTTTCCTTCAGGAAGAATAGGCAGAGGAGGGCGAGGAGGAATAGGCAGAGGAGGAAGGAGAGGAGGAAGAGGAAGACTGGGTGGACCCGTGGGAGCCACTAATGTATAACAGTGGGGGGCTACTATGGAGAACGAAGGGGACACTGAGGGTGTAATTGGATCTCTGACTGTCCTGCCGAAGATGAAGAGAGGAGTGAAGAGAAGGATGAGGAGGAGGATGAGGAGGAGGATGAGGAGGGAGGGAGGGGGAGGGAGACATGGAAAGTGCTTGACTAGCGGAGAAGGGGCCGGAAAATATGGACCAGGTGGTCCCGACTCTGGAACCAGATGGGGGCGTCCTCAGTGGTCTAGATATGTCGCAGGAGGCAATGGAGAATTCTAAGCCGTTCGTGGATATTTGTGTGGACTGCCTGGGTGTAATGGATATTTTCGGGGAACAGTTTGGCTCTGATGTAGAGGACTAAGATATTAAAGAATAAATCTAGATATCCTGATAGTATCTGCTGATAGTCTTTCTTGTTCACCCGATTCCATTGGATGCATTTTATGGTTCTTAGCATGTTTCTTTGAGATTTTGGGGTTAGCAAAAAAAGTCTATATAAGCTGAGTAAACTGCTTCCTCCTGTGAAGGTCAAACAAGTTCGCAGACAAATCCAATTCAAGTCCCGAGTAGTAGGAAGTTGAGAGTCACCTTCAGACTCAAGAAACATTTTTCATACGCTGGTCACAGAGCACCAGTGGTAGACTCTGCCCCTTCCATAGTTGTTTGTAGCCCTCTCAACTGTCTCCCCTACCCACTCCTTTTTGTTCGTTCAACTATACCAGGGTAGCACTTCTGTTGCTTGCAACACCTCCTTCTTGGGGTAATTGGTTCGGAGTATCTCTCCTCCCTAAGATTTACCCCTATCATCTGTACCAGAATTTGGTCCTCTTTTATATATTTTATTCGTGTGCGAACTTTGCCCAAATCACACTGAAACATCTCTTCTAAAGAGTTTCTCGCAGGTCCTTTGTGGAGCGGGACTTCATCTTCGGTTGCATTGACTCAAGTGGCTATGGGGTTCCAAAATCGAGATCGGCATGTTTTGGGACACTTGTCCTGTTGAAATCCTCCGTCATGTCGTCCTCCTATTGTGGTGCTCCCACAGCATGAGGTTTTCAAGCTCCTCTCGGTCATCGACTTCACTCACTTCGCGTATTTATATTGAGCCTCAAATATGAAGGTGTAGGTAGCTGTTTCTGCCGAAACTGTTCGAACGGCTTCGGGGGTTGTGCAGTATTCGGGAAAAAAGAAGCCCGCAGAGAGGTAAAATGGCTGCGAGTCTGCTAGGTCATGTTACATGCGCGCGGATGATGCCAATGCAGCTGCCAAAGACTCTGCCGGGTTTGAGTGCACGTCAAGTTCAAGCTTTAGCCGAATATCTGTACCGTCTCCCGTCTCCGGCAAGTTCATTCCCCATTACTGTGTTGGTATACCCCTTTTGAGTCGATTGTGGTCGTCTGGAAAACCACGGGATAGATCGGATGTATCTTCCAAGAGTAAAATACCCAAATCTTTCCAGACCTTTCCGAATTGAATGTGGTTTAGAAATGATTTACGTGACAAGTAGCTGACTCTGATTTAAAGGGTGGCTCCTGGATTAATTAGAACGGGTTTCAGTATCTTCAATATCGCGGTCTCCTGGTACGGAGATAATCTAATCAAAAACGACAAAAGTCTAATTTGCTACATCGAACCGCATCAAGCGGACGACTCCAAACTGGCAAGAACGGTTGCGAACTCCACCAGGAACATTAAATCTCATTCCTTCAAGATGGTAGCATCGCATTAATACTGTACTGGTGTGATTGGGTTTCTTCTCTTCAGCTACGCCTCCAATCAAGTTCTTTTCTCGAGTTTATTGTTTGAGGGCCATTTGAGTTTCCGTCTTTTAGTATAAGCTGGTGAGGTAAGAAGAGTCGAATGGATGAGTTAGAGGAGGTACGAATTAGGCCTCTTGACTTCAAGTCCGGCGATACTTTGTGGCGCATTCGTATCACGTCTGCATTAGATGCAAAGAATCTCAATGATGCTCTAGAGTACGAATCTGTCCCACCCGACAACAAACCAGAAGAGGAAGTTCGATATTTTAGTAATAGGCGAGCTTAGCTACCAATATTGTCAATAGGGAGCTCACTGATGAGCCATTGCGTGTAGTGAGATCAGTCGTTGGTAATTCATGTTTAATGTTAGCCAATCTAGACCAACGATACGATTCCAAGTCAACAGCTGTGTGTGTAATCTTTACGGGATGTGGAAAAAGCATGTGGGAGAACATGCTGAGGGGGATTGCAAAGAAACGAACATGCGAAGGGGGATGAGAGAGGAACTGATCGGAAATGCATCTGGTAAGAACTTGACGCGGTTGCAAGCCGTGCAAGCAGAACACAAAGCGCGTGATTAGAAGGTGCAGCTCCCGTTGGGGAGTGGTGCGTCGACGGGGGACCACCAGCTTGAAGAATGTCATGCATGAGGAAAGGTTTTGGTGTTTACTATTATTGATCATTGAAAGTGATGCTTTCTTGTTTTACTCTAAGAAGATATATGCATGGGTGAGCTATGCGCACTCAGGTACAGTGATATATATCTATGGGCACTCAGGTACAGTGATATATCTAAAGCTTTGTGGGCCCATATCGACAGAAGGATTAGGATTGTCTCAATCCGAGGAACCTCCCCTCTCACGTTTACTACTTCCTCTGCCTCATCCGTTGCTTTCGTTTCATGGGCCGCCCCTCGAGCCCTGTCTGTGCACCTCTGTCAAGCGTCGTGGAACTCTGCGACGAAATGATGGCGGAAGGAACCCCCTCTTTCTCCGTACGATTGAATATTCGCCCTCTTCTTGAACAGTGCCGTAATCCGATACCGTTCGTGAAATTGCAGGAACCTTCCTCTTCAAATGGACAGCAGCCCCAGCGGAATAGAAATTGACGGTTATATCTTCTTGGGCGAGCAGCTTCCTGCACATGGCCACTGGTGCCTTAGCTCGTGTGTCCTTTAGCTGCGTATACCTTATCGTATCGCCAAATATTTGACCAATGATGCTGTACAAGATCCCAGATGACCTATAGCCGGGGCCGTTGCGCGCTTGTTGACCAGACACTATTCTGATCTCCCTCCAGCGTGGTTTAGTTAGAACGTCCAATATCATCTGCACTGCAGGTTTCAGCCGAAGCAAATGAAGGTCCAGCTCCCCCCACTTCAGGTACCAAGCATGTACACTGGCCTTGAGCATCTCCTTTAGAGCTTCACAAATATATACAGTAGTGACTGCACCGCTCTGGAGATTCTCACTGTAGTCATTCTGTTCGATTTGATGTCTGAGACCAACTAGCTCCCGCTGGAAAGATCGGAATCGTCGGTACGTATTGCCCCAGTGTATGGTGAAGTACTGAATATTGTCGAGGCAACTGTGAGATATGTGATGATTCCATGATTGGGAAAGCTCGACTGCCCTCTGGAAACTTGTATATGTAGACGTTTGTGCGATCCCACTCCCCGGTGCACGTGAAATTTCAATGCGACTAAGTAGTCGAACGCATCGTAGTAAACTCCACCGGATCTCATGAAGGTGTTATCACAAACCGACTCGGGGTGATCAAAAATAAAGCGGAGGTACATTTTGTTGCGATACTCAGTTGCGATTCCAGATCGTTCACATGCGACACGAGACGGGATAGCCATGGTCCTGTGAAGCTTTGAATACGTAATTTAGATGGATTATGTGAAGACTGTCGTGCGTGCGTTATCGTTACAAGGCGGCTGCTTCAAACAACTGATATTGAAACACAGGGTATTGAGATGAAGTATTGAGCTGGGAGATGAATGCTGATCAGCAGAGTCGTTTAATGTGGGATAAGCGACTGCGGAACCCACAGTTAAGTGCTACTGAGGTTTATATATTGTAATCATCATTGCCAAACGGCGCGTAGTGACTTCTCCATCGAGAGGTTTACCGGGAACGTCGATATAAAACTGCAGCTTTTCCCAAGAATGTATTTGTACTAATTTGCAAAAACTCACAAGCCGCGTAACAGGTTCACAACTAACCGGTAGTCGAGCAGAATCTGAGAGGACGGGGACGATAGCAGTAGAAAATTTACGTTGGAAGCATCAAGAAATTCCTAAGGCAGGGTTTCACAGCTGCAAAGATTTGACAAGGGGAACGTTTGGGTATTTTACTCTTAGAAGATATATCCGATCAATCCCATGGGTTTCCAGACAACCACAATCGACTCAAAAAGGGTATACCGACACAGTAATTTGACAAGTGCACGAGAAGAATGTGTACTGTACTCAGGGAATAGTACAGGCACGAAATTTTGCTAGTCGATGTTCCCGGAACTGCACAGCGCCAATGCTGCTTATTTAGACACACGGGCGAGACTTCCGACCAAAGCAAAAACAGTTTGGGTTTAGCTCACGTTCAAAAGGACAAGCAGCTATTTCCAGATTGTTCCGAAGCTTCAAATGTAATTCTGATTACCGCGAGAATTTTTTGATGTTCCCGACGGGTACCTGCCGAAGTTTGGACCAATAAATACTCTAGGACAGTACTGAGCCCTAGGTCGCAGTCTTGGGGGGGAATCTGTACGGCGGTGGGAATAAGCACTCAGAGTCGCCGAGGAATAGGATAGAAAATGGTCGGGAAAACGCCGGGAAAGAACCGGACTGGCTTGCATGCCGTGAAGGCAAAAAGGGGGAATTTCTGGGTTATTTTAATGTATGGAAGATGTGGTCGGTTGTATTCACGCCGCTAGTGCGTTGTGCGGGATAAGTCGTCACTGGTAAAGCGACGGGTGAAGCGGGTAACGGAATTGTGAAACCCTTGATGGGGAGGCGTGTTACGGCGCGTAGTGTGGGCTTCACAGTACCGATATCGCCGTTGACGTTACTGTTGCCCACCCCTCCGCACGCCGCCACATTTCGGCAAGTACGGATACCGCAGGCGCTGCCGCAACACTGGCAGAGCGCCAGAAACATCGTCATTACGGCACTTACTGCTACCAAACGATATCCTCCGCTCCCCCGACGGGATTGATATCTATGGCGCCTTGGGCGACGACGGCAAGGGTTTATTCCGCCCCCTTGCTTCCTTCGCTGCTTCCCGTCGCGGTTCCTCCCCTCAACAGGAGCTCCGTGACTTCGTTACCCGTTTTGTGTTTAGTCTCCAAGTAATGCAGGGGCGACAGATTTCCACCCGCCGCCCGCATCCGTAGTTTATGAATACCCTCCGCACGCTTCTATGCAATATTGTACAACCCACAAAGATTTACCACCACGGGTAACGTCGTGGGTGGCGAGGCGGCAGAAGACCTGGAAGCATTCGGCCCCGAAGGCACTGTAGTCGTCGATGCCCACCGGGAGAAGCAGTATATCGTAGGAACGGCAAAGCAAACTTCCCCGTAGTGTAAGTGTTTGGAACTGTAAGGCGGTTGAAAACCGTTCCTCTTCCTTGCTAGACTGCCCTTCTCCAACCTTCATCCTGCCAGTCTCGGCGCCTGCGCCGCATTAGGCGCGAACGCCGGGCACTCGTATCCTCGCGCCTCTTTCGGATCGCGCACTTACGTCTGGTTGCTTCCCCGTTACTGTGTCGGTATACCCTTTTTGAGTCGACTGTGGTTGTCTGGAAAACCATGGGATAGATCGGATATATCTTCCAAGAGTAAAACACCCAAACCTTTCCCCTTACGTCTGCGGGACTCTAGCTGCTTCGGCCAGGGATATGGCCTTCTCAAGTGGCGGTTTCTCCCGAGCCAGGAAGGCTCTGTCCCTCGACCAAGTACCGCAACGCTCAGTGCACCCTGCCGCACTCAACCCTGGCGGTTCTCCCGCCAGCATGCGAGGGTTCCTGAGCCAAACGGTCCTGCTGGTCGTACCCAGGGCTGTCCTTCCGGAGTACTTATCTTCGTCGCCGTCGCTTTCTGTAAGTATAGCGCTTACAGCGGAAAGTTTTTCAAGCGATTACACCCATAGCTCGCCACGGTTGGGATGGTGGACTTTTTCATCCCCCCCTTTTGCCGGGCATCGCACTACCGGCACACCGCGCAATACGACACTTTGCTCCTTTTCACCTGGCCATCTGTCTTAAGTCCCAAGTGAACGCAAGCATCGAAGATTCCGATTACGACGATGGAAAAGAGTACGACGAGTAATCGGATGACATTGCAGGCTTTGACCCCGCAAAGCCCTTCACGGAGGTACTCCGCATGTGGTCTCAGTTGTCGCATAATCTCAAACCGCCCGGACAGTCATACTTCTACCTGAGAACGGTATACTTCGAGCCGGAAGAGGATGTACAAAGGAAGCTCTGAAGCCCCCGTCCCGACTTGAAAGACCTGTACACGCAGGTCCAACACCTCGTGTCGGACCTGCAGCGGGTTGCCCGTGTCCACAACGTTACGGTGTGGTGGGGTACGGGCTCGGACATGTAGTGGCAGCGATTTAATCGCGGCTCCTTCCTCATTCGCAAACGTCGAAGGCTGTCTCTCGTCAGTTGAATTGGTCCCCACGCAGACTACTGTTCACCATCTCTGATGGAATGCACTCAGACCCAGAGCTGACCCCCACAGTCCCTAAGACCAACAAGCCCAAGGTTAACAATCCGTGTCTACTCAACCCTTCACGCCCGTCACCATCGGGTGACGATCAGCCCCTATCTTCCCTTGAAGCCGCCCCTATCACAAATACCCCCGAAGGCGTCTATGGGCACACGTCAACTGGGCGCGCGGGTGAGGTTATTACGAGGACGGAGATGGCCACCGGCCTGGCTCTTACGATATTCCATGGGCCCGTGGTTCAGCAAAGTAAAGCGGTTGATGTGCGCGGACCCTCGACTTTGCTTTTTAACTATGAAATGGGGGCGGAAGCTAGTCATTTTGTTGTGAGTGTGAAGAGTGAAGCTAGTTAGGCTGTTATTAAAAGGGTCGATAAATAGGCGATGATTATTACTATTTTAAGCACGGACAAACCGCTGACTTTTTCAAGCACTTGATCAATTAAAAATAAATTGCCCTTCTGCATTCCTTTTGTTCACCTGAGCTGAGGGGATAGAAACAAACTGGAAGAAAGAGTTGCATTGTGGGAAAGAGATCGACGGTAGATCATCTGCTCTGATACCATCCCCTACTTTTCATTGATTCTTTGAGCTACTGAACAGTGGTCTCGGATACGTTTCAATTGACTCAAATCCCTAAATATTCCGTCTGTGAAAGAGCAGGCATGTTTTATGAGCTGTTGACGGGGAGCGGTTTGAGGAACGGGTAACACATTGGGGGAAGCAGTGGCAACAATAGAAGGCATTTTCGTGGGTAACATGCATTCCATTCATTGTATGAAAGCACATGAAAAGAATCGAAATGAAAATGTTAATCTCGTCCTGTCGGGTGTCACTTGCAAGCTCCTGTCGCAAACATCGAACTGACAACATATCTTGAAATCTTGATGCATAGTTACCCTCTGAGTGAGCTGATGTGGGCAAAATTCGCACACGAAACAAATCTAGATGAGGACTAAATTTGGATACAGTATCGAAATTTGTAGAGAAAGAGGAGGAAGAGGAGGGAGAATAGGAGGAAGAGGAGGACTGGGTGGACCCGTGGGAGCCACTAATGTATAACAGTGGGGGCTACCATGGAGAACGAAGGGGACACTGAGGGTGTAATTGTGATCTCTGACTGTTCTGCCGAAGATGAAGAGAGGAGTGAAGAGAAGGATGAGGAGGATGAAGAGGATGAGGGGGAGGGAGACATGGAAAGTGCTTGACTAGCGGAGAAGGGGCCGGAAAATATGGACCAGGTGGTCCCGACTCTGGAACCAGATGGGGGCGTCCTCAGTGGTCTAGATATGTCGCAGGAGGCAATGGAGAATTCTAAGCCGTTCGTGGATATTTGTGTGGACTGCCTGGGTGTAATGGATATTTTCGGGGAACAGTTTGGCTCTGATGTAGAGGACTAAGATATTAAAGAATAAATCTAGATATCCTGATAGTATCTGCTGATAGTCTTTCTTGTTCACCCGATTCCATTGGATGCATTTTATGGTTCTTAGCATGTTTCTTTGAGATTTTGGGGTTAGCAAAAAAAGTCTATATAAGCTGAGTAAACTGCTTCCTCCTGTGAAGGTCAAACAAGTTCGCAGACAAATCCAATTCAAGTCCCGAGTAGTAGGAAGTTGAGAGTCACCTTCAGACTCAAGAAACATTTTTCATACGCTGGTCACAGAGCACCAGTGGTAGACTCTGCCCCTTCCATAGTTGTTTGTAGCCCTCTCAACTGTCTCCCCTACCCACTCCTTTTTGTTCGTTCAACTATACCAGGGTAGCACTTCTGTTGCTTGCAACACCTCCTTCTTGGGGTAATTGGTTCGGAGTATCTCTCCTCCCTAAGATTTACCCCTATCATCTGTACCAGAATTTGGTCCTCTTTTATATATTTTATTCGTGTGCGAACTTTGCCCAAATCACACTGAAACATCTCTTCTAAAGAGTTTCTCGCAGGTCCTTTGTGGAGCGGGACTTCATCTTCGGTTGCATTGACTCAAGTGGCTATGGGGTTCCAAAATCGAGATCGGCATGTTTTGGGACACTTGTCCTGTTGAAATCCTCCGTCATGTCGTCCTCCTATTGTGGTGCTCCCACAGCATGAGGTTTTCAAGCTCCTCTCGGTCATCGACTTCACTCACTTCGCGTATTTATATTGAGCCTCAAATATGGTGTAGGTAGCTGTTTCTGCCGAAACTGTTCGAACGGCTTCGGGGGTTGTGCAGTATTCGGGAAAAAAGAAGCCCGCAGAGAGGTAAAATGGCTGCGAGTCTGCTAGGTCATGTTACATGCGCGCGGATGATGCCAATGCAGCTGCCAAAGACTCTGCCGGGTTTGAGTGCACGTCAAGTTCAAGCTTTAGCCGAATATCTGTACCGTCTCCCGTCTCCGGCAAGTTCATTCCCCATTACTGTGTTGGTATACCCCTTTTGAGTCGATTGTGGTCGTCTGGAAAACCACGGGATAGATCGGATGTATCTTCCAAGAGTAAAATACCCAAATCTTTCCAGACCTTTCCGAATTGAATGTGGTTTAGAAATGATTTACGTGACAAGTAGCTGACTCTGATTTAAAGGGTGGCTCCTGGATTAATTAGAACGGGTTTCAGTATCTTCAATATCGCGGTCTCCTGGTACGGAGATAATCTAATCAAAAACGACAAAAGTCTAATTTGCTACATCGAACCGCATCAAGCGGACGACTCCAAACTGGCAAGAACGGTTGCGAACTCCACCAGGAACATTAAATCTCATTCCTTCAAGATGGTAGCATCGCATTAATACTGTACTGGTGTGATTGGGTTTCTTCTCTTCAGCTACGCCTCCAATCAAGTTCTTTTCTCGAGTTTATTGTTTGAGGGCCATTTGAGTTTCCGTCTTTTAGTATAAGCTGGTGAGGTAAGAAGAGTCGAATGGATGAGTTAGAGGAGGTACGAATTAGGCCTCTTGACTTCAAGTCCGGCGATACTTTGTGGCGCATTCGTATCACGTCTGCATTAGATGCAAAGAATCTCAATGATGCTCTAGAGTACGAATCTGTCCCACCCGACAACAAACCAGAAGAGGAAGTTCGATATTTTAGTAATAGGCGAGCTTGGCTACTACCAATATTGTCAATAGGGAGCTCACTGATGAGCCATTGCGTGTAGTGAGATCAGTCGTTGGTAATTCATGTTTAATGTTAGCCAATCTAGACCAACGATACGATTCCAAGTCAACAGCTGTGTGTGTAATCTTTACGGGATGTGGAAAAAGCATGTGGGAGAACATGCTGAGGGGGATTGCAAAGAAACGAACATGCGAAGGGGGATGAGAGAGGAACTGATCGGAAATGCATCTGGTAAGAACTTGACGCGGTTGCAAGCCGTGCAAGCAGAACACAAAGCGCGTGATTAGAAGGTGCAGCTCCCGTTGGGGAGTGGTGCGTCGACGGGGGACCACCAGCTTGAAGAATGTCATGCATGAGGAAAGGTTTTGGTGATTTACTATTATTGATCATTGAAAGTGATGCTTTCTTGTTTTACTCTAAGAAGATATATGCATGGGTGAGCTATGCGCACTCAGGTACAGTGATATATTCTATGGGCACTCAGGTACAGTGATATATCTAAAGCTTTGTGGGCCCATATCGACAGAAGGATTAGGATTGTCTCAATCCGAGGAACCTCCCCTCTCACGTTTACTACTTCCTCTGCCTCATCCGTTGCTTTCGTTTCATGGGCCGCCCCTCGAGCCCTGTCTGTGCACCTCTGTCAAGCGTCGTGGAACTCTGCGACGAAATGATGGCGGAAGGAACCCCCTCTTTCTCCGTACGATTGAATATTCGCCCTCTTCTTGAACAGTGCCGTAATCCGATACCGTTCGTGAAATTGCAGGAACCTTCCTCTTCAAATGGACAGCAGCCCCAGCGGAATAGAAATTGACGGTTATATCTTCTTGGGCGAGCAGCTTCCTGCACATGGCCACTGGTGCCTTAGCTCGTGTGTCCTTTAGCTGCGTATACCTTATCGTATCGCCAAATATTTGACCAATGATGCTGTACAAGATCCCAGATGACCTATAGCCGGGGCCGTTGCGCGCTTGTTGACCAGACACTATTCTGATCTCCCTCCAGCGTGGTTTAGTTAGAACGTCCAATATCATCTGCACTGCAGGTTTCAGCCGAAGCAAATGAAGGTCCAGCTCCCCCCACTTCAGGTACCAAGCATGTACACTGGCCTTGAGCATCTCCTTTAGAGCTTCACAAATATATACAGTAGTGACTGCACCGCTCTGGAGATTCTCACTGTAGTCATTCTGTTCGATTTGATGTCTGAGACCAACTAGCTCCCGCTGGAAAGATCGGAATCGTCGGTACGTATTGCCCCAGTGTATGGTGAAGTACTGAATATTGTCGAGGCAACTGTGAGATATGTGATGATTCCATGATTGGGAAAGCTCGACTGCCCTCTGGAAACTTGTATATGTAGACGTTTGTGCGATCCCACTCCCCGGTGCACCGTGAAATTTCAATGCGACTAAGTAGTCGAACGCATCGTAGTAAACTCCACCGGATCTCATGAAGGTGTTATCACAAACCGACTCGGGGTGATCAAAAATAAAGCGGAGGTACATTTTGTTGCGATACTCAGTTGCGATTCCAGATCGTTCACATGCGACACGAGACGGGATAGCCATGGTCCTGTGAAGCTTTGAATACGTAATTTAGATGGATTATGTGAAGACTGTCGTGCGTGCGTTATCGTTACAAGGCGGCTGCTTCAAACAACTGATATTGAAACACAGGGTATTGAGATGAAGTATTGAGCTGGGAGATGAATGCTGATCAGCAGAGTCGTTTAATGTGGGATAAGCGACTGCGGAACCCACAGTTAAGTGCTACTGAGGTTTATATATTGTAATCATCATTGCCAAACGGCGCGTAGTGACTTCTCCATCGAGAGGTTTACCGGGAACGTCGATATAAAACTGCAGCTTTTCCCAAGAATGTATTTGTACTAATTTGCAAAAACTCACAAGCCGCGTAACAGGTTCACAACTAACCGGTAGTCGAGCAGAATCTGAGAGGACGGGGACGATAGCAGTAGAAAATTTACGTTGGAAGCATCAAGAAATTCCTAAGGCAGGGTTTCACAGCTGCAAAGATTTGACAAGGGGAACGTTTGGGTATTTTACTCTTAGAAGATATATCCGATCAATCCCATGGGTTTCCAGACAACCACAATCGACTCAAAAAGGGTATACCGACACAGTAATTTGACAAGTGCACGAGAAGAATGTGTACTGTACTCAGGGAATAGTACAGGCACGAAATTTTGCTAGTCGATGTTCCCGGAACTGCACAGCGCCAATGCTGCTTATTTAGACACACGGCGAGACTTCCGACCAAAAGCAAAAACAGTTTGGGTTTAGCTCACGTTCAAAGGACAAGCAGCTATTTCCAGATTGTTCCGAAGCTTCAAATGTAATTCTGATTACCGCGAGAATTTTTTGATGTTCCCGACGGGTACCTGCCGAGGTTTGGACCAATAAATACTCTAGGACAGTACTGAGCCCTAGGTCGCAGTCTTGGGGGGGGAATCTGTACGGCGGTGGGAATAAGCACTCAGAGTCGCCGAGGAATAGGATAGAAAATGGTCGGGAAAACGCCGGGAAAGAACCGGACTGGCTTGCATGCCGTGAAGGCAAAAAGGGGGAATTTCTGGGTTATTTTAATGTATGGAAGATGTGGTCGGTTGTATTCACGCCGCTAGTGCGTTGTGCGGGATAAGTCGTCACTGGTAAAGCGACGGGTGAAGCGGGTAACGGAATTGTGAAACCCTTGATGGGGAGGCGTGTTACGGCGCGTAGTGTGGGCTTCACAGTACCGATATCGCCGTTGACGTTACTGTTGCCCACCCTCCGCACGCCGCCACATTTCGGCAAGTACGGATACCGCAGGCGCTGCCGCAACACTGGCAGAGCGCCAGAAACATCGTCATTACGGCACTTACTGCTACCAAACGATATCCTCCGCTCCCCCGACGGGATTGATATCTATGGCGCCTTGGGCGACGACGGCAAGGGTTTATTCCGCCCCCTTGCTTCCTTCGCTGCTTCCCGTCGCGGTTCCTCCCCTCAACAGGAGCTCCGTGACTTCGTTACCCGTTTTGTGTTTAGTCTCCAAGTAATGCAGGGGCGACAGATTTCCACCCGCCGCCCGCATCCGTAGTTTATGAATACCCTCCGCACGCTTCTATGCAATATTGTACAACCCACAAAGATTTACCACCACGGGTAACGTCGTGGGTGGCGAGGCGGCAGAAGACCTGGAAGCATTCGGCCCCGAAGGCACTGTAGTCGTCGATGCCCACCGGGAGAAGCAGTATATCGTAGGAACGGCAAAGCAAACTTCCCCGTAGTGTAAGTGTTTGGAACTGTAAGGCGGTTGAAAACCGTTCCTCTTCCTTGCTAGACTGCCCTTCTCCAACCTTCATCCTGCCAGTCTCGGCGCCTGCGCCGCATTAGGCGCGAACGCCGGGCACTCGTATCCTCGCGCCTCTTTCGGATCGCGCACTTACGTCTGGTTGCTTCCCCGTTACTGTGTCGGTATACCCTTTTTGAGTCGACTGTGGTTGTCTGGAAAACCATGGGATAGATCGGATATATCTTCCAAGAGTAAAACACCCAAACCTTTCCCCTTACGTCTGCGGGACTCTAGCTGCTTCGGCCAGGGATATGGCCTTCTCAAGTGGCGGTTTCTCCCGAGCCAGGAAGGCTCTGTCCCTCGACCAAGTACCGCAACGCTCAGTGCACCCTGCCGCACTCAACCCTGGCGGTTCTCCCGCCAGCATGCGAGGGTTCCTGAGCCAAACGGTCCTGCTGGTCGTACCCAGGGCTGTCCTTCCGGAGTACTTATCTTCGTCGCCGTCGCTTTCTGTAAGTATAGCGCTTACAGCGGAAAGTTTTTCAAGCGATTACACCCATAGCTCGCCACGGTTGGGATGGTGGACTTTTTCATCCCCCCCTTTTGCCGGGCATCGCACTACCGGCACACCGCGCAATACGACACTTTGCTCCTTTTCACCTGGCCATCTGTCTTAAGTCCCAAGTGAACGCAAGCATCGAAGATTCCGATTACGACGATGGAAAAAGAGTACGACGAGTAATCGGATGACATTGCAGGCTTTGACCCGCAAAGCCCTTCACGGAGGTACTCCGCATGTGGTCTCAGTTGTCGCATAATCTCAAACCGCCCGGACAGTCATACTTCTACCTGAGAACGGTATACTTCGAGCCGGAAGAGGATGTACAAAGGAAGCTCTGAAGCCCCCGTCCCGACTTGAAAGACCTGTACACGCAGGTCCAACACCTCGTGTCGGACCTGCAGCGGGTTGCCCGTGTCCACAACGTTACGGTGTGGTGGGGGTACGGGCTCGGACATGTAGTGGCAGCGATTTAATCGCGGCTCCTTCCTCATTCGCAAACGTCGAAGGCTGTCTCTCGTCAGTTGAATTGGTCCCCACGCAGACTACTGTTCACCATCTCTGATGGAATGCACTCAGACCCAGAGCTGACCCCCACAGTCCCTAAGACCAACAAGCCCAAGGTTAACAATCCGTGTCTACTCAACCCTTCACGCCCGTCACCATCGGGTGACGATCAGCCCCTATCTTCCCTTGAAGCCGCCCCTATCACAAATACCCCGAAGGCGTCTATGGGCACACGTCAACTGGGCGCGCGGGTGAGGTTATTACGAGGACGGAGATGGCCACCGGCCTGGCTCTTACGATATTCCATGGGCCCGTGGTTCAGCAAAGTAAAGCGGTTGATGTGCGCGGACCCTCGACTTTGCTTTTTAACTATGAAATGGGGGCGGAAGCTAGTCATTTTGTTGTGAGTGTGAAGAGTGAAGCTAGTTAGGCTGTTATTAAAAGGGTCGATAAATAGGCGATGATTATTACTATTTTAAGCACGGACAAACCGCTGACTTTTTCAAGCACTTGATCAATTAAAAATAAATTGCCCTTCTGCATTCCTTTTGTTCACCTGAGCTGAGGGGATAGAAACAAACTGGAAGAAAGAGTTGCATTGTGGGAAAGAGATCGACGGTAGATCATCTGCTCTGATACCATCCCCTACTTTTCATTGATTCTTTGAGCTACTGAACAGTGGTCTCGGATACGTTTCAATTGACTCAAATCCCTAAATATTCCGTCTGTGAAAGAGCAGGCATGTTTTATGAGCTGTTGACGGGACGGGAGCGGTTTGAGGAACGGGTAACACATTGGGGGAAGCAGTGGCAACAATAGAAGGCATTTTTCGTGGGTAACATGCATTCCATTCATTGTATGAAAGCACATGAAAAGAATCGAAATGAAAATGTTAATCTCGTCCTGTCGGGTGTCACTTGCAAGCTCCTGTCGCAAACATCGAACTGACAGCATATCTTGAAATCTTGATGCATAGTTACCCTCTGAGTGAGCTGATGTGGGCAAAATTCGCACACGAAACAAATCTAGATGAGGACTAAATTTGGATACAGTATCGAAATTTGTAGAGAAAGAGAGGAGAGGAAGAGGAGGGAGAAGGAGGAAGAGGAGGACTGGGTGGACCCGTGGGAGCCACTAATGTATAACAGTGGGGGGCTACCATGGAGAACGAAGGGGACACTGAGGGTGTAATTGTGATCTCTGACTGTTCTGCCGAAGATGAAGAGAGGAGTGAAGAGAAGGATGAGGAGGATGAAGAGGATGAGGGGGAGGGAGACATGGAAAGTGCTTGACTAGCGGAGAAGGGGCCGGAAAATATGGACCAGGTGGTCCCGACTCTGGAACCAGATGGGGGCGTCCTCAGTGGTCTAGATATGTCGCAGGAGGCAATGGAGAATTCTAAGCCGTTCGTGGATATTTGTGTGGACTGCCTGGGTGTAATGGATATTTTCGGGGAACAGTTTGGCTCTGATGTAGAGGACTAAGATATTAAAGAATAAATCTAGATATCCTGATAGTATCTGCTGATAGTCTTTCTTGTTCACCCGATTCCATTGGATGCATTTTATGGTTCTTAGCATGTTTCTTTGAGATTTTGGGGTTAGCAAAAAAAGTCTATATAAGCTGAGTAAACTGCTTCCTCCTGTGAAGGTCAAACAAGTTCGCAGACAAATCCAATTCAAGTCCCGAGTAGTAGGAAGTTGAGAGTCACCTTCAGACTCAAGAAACATTTTTCATACGCTGGTCACAGAGCACCAGTGGTAGACTCTGCCCCTTCCATAGTTGTTTGTAGCCCTCTCAACTGTCTCCCCTACCCACTCCTTTTTGTTCGTTCAACTATACCAGGGTAGCACTTCTGTTGCTTGCAACACCTCCTTCTTGGGGTAATTGGTTCGGAGTATCTCTCCTCCCTAAGATTTACCCCTATCATCTGTACCAGAATTTGGTCCTCTTTTATATATTTTATTCGTGTGCGAACTTTGCCCAAATCACACTGAAACATCTCTTCTAAAGAGTTTCTCGCAGGTCCTTTGTGGAGCGGGACTTCATCTTCGGTTGCATTGACTCAAGTGGCTATGGGGTTCCAAAATCGAGATCGGCATGTTTTGGGACACTTGTCCTGTTGAAATCCTCCGTCATGTCGTCCTCCTATTGTGGTGCTCCCACAGCATGAGGTTTTCAAGCTCCTCTCGGTCATCGACTTCACTCACTTCGCGTATTTATATTGAGCCTCAAATATGAAGGTGTAGGTAGCTGTTTCTGCCGAAACTGTTCGAACGGCTTCGGGGGTTGTGCAGTATTCGGGAAAAAAGAAGCCCGCAGAGAGGTAAAATGGCTGCGAGTCTGCTAGGTCATGTTACATGCGCGCGGATGATGCCAATGCAGCTGCCAAAGACTCTGCCGGGTTTGAGTGCACGTCAAGTTCAAGCTTTAGCCGAATATCTGTACCGTCTCCCGTCTCCGGCAAGTTCATTCCCCATTACTGTGTTGGTATACCCCTTTTGAGTCGATTGTGGTCGTCTGGAAAACCACGGGATAGATCGGATGTATCTTCCAAGAGTAAAATACCCAAATCTTTCCAGACCTTTCCGAATTGAATGTGGTTTAGAAATGATTTACGTGACAAGTAGCTGACTCTGATTTAAAGGGTGGCTCCTGGATTAATTAGAACGGGTTTCAGTATCTTCAATATCGCGGTCTCCTGGTACGGAGATAATCTAATCAAAAACGACAAAAGTCTAATTTGCTACATCGAACCGCATCAAGCGGACGACTCCAAACTGGCAAGAACGGTTGCGAACTCCACCAGGAACATTAAATCTCATTCCTTCAAGATGGTAGCATCGCATTAATACTGTACTGGTGTGATTGGGTTTCTTCTCTTCAGCTACGCCTCCAATCAAGTTCTTTTCTCGAGTTTATTGTTTGAGGGCCATTTGAGTTTCCGTCTTTTAGTATAAGCTGGTGAGGTAAGAAGAGTCGAATGGATGAGTTAGAGGAGGTACGAATTAGGCCTCTTGACTTCAAGTCCGGCGATACTTTGTGGCGCATTCGTATCACGTCTGCATTAGATGCAAAGAATCTCAATGATGCTCTAGAGTACGAATCTGTCCCACCCGACAACAAACCAGAAGAGGAAGTTCGATATTTTAGTAATAGGCGAGCTTAGCTACCAATATTGTCAATAGGGAGCTCACTGATGAGCCATTGCGTGTAGTGAGATCAGTCGTTGGTAATTCATGTTTAATGTTAGCCAATCTAGACCAACGATACGATTCCAAGTCAACAGCTGTGTGTGTAATCTTTACGGGATGTGGAAAAAGCATGTGGGAGAACATGCTGAGGGGGATTGCAAAGAAACGAACATGCGAAGGGGGATGAGAGAGGAACTGATCGGAAATGCATCTGGTAAGAACTTGACGCGGTTGCAAGCCGTGCAAGCAGAACACAAAGCGCGTGATTAGAAGGTGCAGCTCCCGTTGGGGAGTGGTGCGTCGACGGGGGACCACCAGCTTGAAGAATGTCATGCATGAGGAAAGGTTTTGGTGATTTACTATTATTGATCATTGAAAGTGATGCTTTCTTGTTTTACTCTAAGAAGATATATGCATGGGTGAGCTATGCGCACTCAGGTACAGTGATATATATCTATGGGCACTCAGGTACAGTGATATATCTAAAGCTTTGTGGGCCCATATCGACAGAAGGATTAGGATTGTCTCAATCCGAGGAACCTCCCCTCTCACGTTTACTACTTCCTCTGCCTCATCCGTTGCTTTCGTTTCATGGGCCGCCCCTCGAGCCCTGTCTGTGCACCTCTGTCAAGCGTCGTGGAACTCTGCGACGAAATGATGGCGGAAGGAACCCCCTCTTTCTCCGTACGATTGAATATTCGCCCTCTTCTTGAACAGTGCCGTAATCCGATACCGTTCGTGAAATTGCAGGAACCTTCCTCTTCAAATGGACAGCAGCCCCAGCGGAATAGAAATTGACGGTTATATCTTCTTGGGCGAGCAGCTTCCTGCACATGGCCACTGGTGCCTTAGCTCGTGTGTCCTTTAGCTGCGTATACCTTATCGTATCGCCAAATATTTGACCAATGATGCTGTACAAGATCCCAGATGACCTATAGCCGGGGCCGTTGCGCGCTTGTTGACCAGACACTATTCTGATCTCCCTCCAGCGTGGTTTAGTTAGAACGTCCAATATCATCTGCACTGCAGGTTTCAGCCGAAGCAAATGAAGGTCCAGCTCCCCCCACTTCAGGTACCAAGCATGTACACTGGCCTTGAGCATCTCCTTTAGAGCTTCACAAATATATACAGTAGTGACTGCACCGCTCTGGAGATTCTCACTGTAGTCATTCTGTTCGATTTGATGTCTGAGACCAACTAGCTCCCGCTGGAAAGATCGGAATCGTCGGTACGTATTGCCCCAGTGTATGGTGAAGTACTGAATATTGTCGAGGCAACTGTGAGATATGTGATGATTCCATGATTGGGAAAGCTCGACTGCCCTCTGGAAACTTGTATATGTAGACGTTTGTGCGATCCCACTCCCCGGTGCACCGTGAAATTTCAATGCGACTAAGTAGTCGAACGCATCGTAGTAAACTCCACCGGATCTCATGAAGGTGTTATCACAAACCGACTCGGGGTGATCAAAAATAAAGCGGAGGTACATTTTGTTGCGATACTCAGTTGCGATTCCAGATCGTTCACATGCGACACGAGACGGGATAGCCATGGTCCTGTGAAGCTTTGAATACGTAATTTAGATGGATTATGTGAAGACTGTCGTGCGTGCGTTATCGTTACAAGGCGGCTGCTTCAAACAACTGATATTGAAACACAGGGTATTGAGATGAAGTATTGAGCTGGGAGATGAATGCTGATCAGCAGAGTCGTTTAATGTGGGATAAGCGACTGCGGAACCCACAGTTAAGTGCTACTGAGGTTTATATATTGTAATCATCATTGCCAAACGGCGCGTAGTGACTTCTCCATCGAGAGGTTTACCGGGAACGTCGATATAAAACTGCAGCTTTTCCCAAGAATGTATTTGTACTAATTTGCAAAAACTCACAAGCCGCGTAACAGGTTCACAACTAACCGGTAGTCGAGCAGAATCTGAGAGGACGGGGACGATAGCAGTAGAAAATTTACGTTGGAAGCATCAAGAAATTCCTAAGGCAGGGTTTCACAGCTGCAAGATTTGACAAGGGGAACGTTTGGTATTTTACTCTTAGAAGATATATCCGATCAATCCATGGGTTCCAGACAACCACATCGACTCAAAAAGGGTATACCGACACAGTAATTTGACAAGTGCACGAGAAGATGTGTACTGTACTCAGGGAATAGTACAGGCACGAAATTTTGCTAGTCGATGTTCCCGGAACTGCACAGCGCCAATGCTGCTTATTTAGACACACGGGCGAGACTTCCGACCAAAGCAAAAACAGTTTGGGTTTAGCTCACGTTCAAAAGGACAAGCAGCTATTTCCAGATTGTTCCGAAGCTTCAAATGTATTCTGATTACCGCGAGAATTTTTGATGTTCCCGACGGGTACCTGCCGAAGTTTGGACCAATAAATACTCTAGGACAGTACTGAGCCTAGGTCGCAGTCTTGGGGGGGAATCTGTACGGCGGTGGGAATAAGCACTCAGAGTCGCCGAGGAATAGGATAGAAAATGGTCGGGAAAACGCCGGGAAGAACGGACTGGCTTGCATGCCGTGAAGGCAAAAAGGGGAATTTCTGGGTTATTTTAATGTATGGAAGATGTGGTCGGTTGTATTCACGCGCTAGTGCGTTGCGGGTAAGTCGTCACTGGTAAAGCGACGGGTGAAGCGGGTAACGGAATTGTGAAACCTTGATGGGGAGGCGTGTTACGGGCGTAGTGTGGGCTTCACAGTACGATATCGCCGTTGACGTTACTGTTGCCCACCCCTCCGCACGCCGCCACATTTCGGCAAGTACGGATACCGCAGGCGCTGCCGCAACACTGGCAGAGCGCCAGAAACATCGTCATTACGGCACTTACTGCTACCAAACGATATCCTCGCTCCCCGACGGGATTGATATCTATGGCGCCTTGGCGACGACGGCAAGGGTTTATTCCGCCCCTTGCTTCCTTCGCTGCTTCCCGTCGCGGTTCCTCCCCTCAACAGGAGCTCCGTGACTTCGTTACCCGTTTGTGTTTAGTCTCCAAGTAATGCAGGGGCGACAGATTTCCACCCGCCGCCCGCATCCGTAGTTTATGAATACCCTCCGCACGCTTCTATGCAATATTGTACAACCCACAAAGATTTACCACCACGGGTAACGTCGTGGGTGGCGAGGGCAGAAGACCTGGAAGCATTCGGCCCCGAAGGCACTGTAGTCGTCGATGCCACCGGGAGAAGCAGTATATCGTAGGAACGGCAAAGCAAACTTCCCCGTAGTGTAAGTGTTTGGAACTGTAAGGCGGTTGAAAACCGTTCCTCTTCCTTGCTAGACTGCCCTTCTCCAACCTTCATCCTGCCAGTCTCGGCGCCTGCGCCGCATTAGGCGCGAACGCCGGGCACTCGTATCCTCGCGCCTCTTTCGGATCGCGCACTTACGTCTGGTTGCTTCCCCGTTACTGTGTCGGTATACCCTTTTTGAGTCGACTGTGGTTGTCTGGAAACCATGGGATAGATCGGATATATCTTCCAAGAGTAAAACACCAAACCTTTCCCCTTACGTCTGCGGGACTCTAGCTGCTTCGGCCAGGGATATGGCCTCTCAAGTGGCGGTTTCTCCGAGCCAGGAAGGCTCTGTCCCTCGACCAAGTACCGCAACGCTCAGTGCACCCTGCCGCACTCAACCCTGGCGGTTCTCCCGCCAGCATGCGAGGGTTCCTGAGCCAAACGGTCCTGCTGGTCGTACCCAGGGCTGTCCTTCCGGAGTACTTATCTTCGTCGCCGTCGCTTTCTGTAAGTATAGCGCTTACAGCGGAAAGTTTTTCAAGCGATTACACCCATAGCTCGCCACGGTTGGGATGGTGGACTTTTTCATCCCCCCCTTTTGCCGGCATCGCACTACCGGCACACCGCGCAATACGACACTTTGCTCCTTTTCACCTGGCCATCTGTCTTAAGTCCCAAGTGAACGCAAGCATCGAAGATTCCGATTACGACGATGGAAAAGTACGACGAGTAATCGGATGACATTGCAGGCTTTGACCCCGCAAAGCCCTTCACGGAGGTACTCCGCATGTGGTCTCAGTTGTCGCATAATCTCAACCGCCCGGACAGTCATACTTCTACCTGAGAACGGTATACTTCGAGCCGGAAGAGGATGTACAAAGGAAGCTCTGAAGCCCCCGTCCCGACTTGAAAGACCTGTACACGCAGGTCCAACACCTCGTGTCGGACCTGCAGCGGGTTGCCCGTGTCCACAACGTTACGGTGTGGTGGGCGGGCTCGGACATGTAGTGGCAGCGATTTAATCGCGGCTCCTTCCTCATTCGCAAACGTCGAAGGCTGTCTCTCGTCAGTTGAATTGGTCCCACGCAGACTACTGTTCACCATCTCTGATGGAATGCACTCAGACCCAGAGCTGACCCCACAGTCCCTAAGACCAACAAGCCCAAGGTTAACAATCCGTGTCTACTCAACCCTTCACGCCCGTCACCATCGGCGGTGACGATCAGCCCCTATCTTCCCTTGAAGCCGCCCCCATACAAATACCCCGAAGGCGTCTATGGGCACACGTCAACTGGGCGCGCGGGTGAGGTTATTACGAGGACGGAGATGGCCACCGGCCTGGCTCTTACGATATTCCATGGGCCCGTGGTTCAGCAAAGTAAAGCGGTTGATGTGCGCGGACCCTCGACTTTGCTTTTTAACTATGAAATGGGGCGGAAGCTAGTCATTTTGTTGTGAGTGTGAAGAGTGAAGCTAGTTAGGCTGTTATTAAAAGGGTCGATAAATAGGCGATGATTATTACTATTTTAAGCACGGACAAACCGCTGACTTTTTCAAGCACTTGATCAATTAAAAATAAATTGCCCTTCTGCATTCCTTTTGTTCACCTGAGCTGAGGGGATAGAAACAAACTGGAAGAAAGAGTTGCATTGTGGGAAAGAGATCGACGGTAGATCATCTGCTCTGATACCATCCCCTACTTTTCATTGATTCTTTGAGCTACTGAACAGTGGTCTCGGATACGTTTCAATTGACTCAAATCCCTAAATATTCCGTCTGTGAAAGAGCAGGCATGTTTTATGAGCTGTTGACGGGAGCGGTTTGAGGAACGGGTAACACATTGGGGGAAGCAGTGGCAACAATAGAAGGCATTTTCGTGGGTAACATGCATTCCATTCATTGTATGAAAGCACATGAAAAGAATCGAAATGAAAATGTTAATCTCGTCCTGTCGGGTGTCACTTGCAAGCTCCTGTCGCAAACATCGAACTGACAGCATATCTTGAAATCTTGATGCATAGTTACCCTCTGAGTGAGCTGATGTGGGCAAAATTCGCACACGAAAAAATCTAGATGAGGACTAAATTTGGATACAGTATCGAAATTTGTAGAGAAAGAGGAGGAAGAGGAGGGAGAATAGGAGGAAGAGGAGGACTGGGTGGACCCGTGGGAGCCACTAATGTATAACAGTGGGGGGCTACCATGGAGAACGAAGGGGACACTGAGGGTGTAATTGTGATCTCTGACTGTTCTGCCGAAGATGAAGAGAGGAGTGAAGAGAAGGATGAGGAGGATGAAGAGGATGAGGGGGAGGGAGACATGGAAAGTGCTTGACTAGCGGAGAAGGGGCCGGAAAATATGGACCAGGTGGTCCCGACTCTGGAACCAGATGGGGGCGTCCTCAGTGGTCTAGATATGTCGCAGGAGGCAATGGAGAATTCTAAGCCGTTCGTGGATATTTGTGTGGACTGCCTGGGTGTAATGGATATTTTCGGGGAACAGTTTGGCTCTGATGTAGAGGACTAAGATATTAAAGAATAAATAGATATCCTGATAGTATCTGCTGATAGTCTTTCTTGTTCACCCGATTCGGATGCATTTTATGGTTCTTAGCATGTTTCTTTGAGATTTTGGGGTTAGCAAAAAAAGTCTATATAAGCTGAGTAAACTGCTTCCTCCTGTGAAGGTCAAACAAGTTCGCAGACAAATCCAATTCAAGTCCCGAGTAGTAGGAAGTTGAGAGTCACCTTCAGACTCAAGAAACATTTTTCATACGCTGGTCACAGAGCACCAGTGGTAGACTCTGCCCCTTCCATAGTTGTTTGTAGCCCTCTCAACTGTCTCCCCTACCCACTCCTTTTTGTTCGTTCAACTATACCAGGGTAGCACTTCTGTTGCTTGCAACACCTCCTTCTTGGGGTAATTGGTTCGGAGTATCTCTCCTCCCTAAGATTTACCCCTATCATCTGTACCAGAATTTGGTCCTCTTTTATATATTTTATTCGTGTGCGAACTTTGCCCAAATCACACTGAAACATCTCTTCTAAAGAGTTTCTCGCAGGTCCTTTGTGGAGCGGGACTTCATCTTCGGTTGCATTGACTCAAGTGGCTATGGGGTTCCAAAATCGAGATCGGCATGTTTTGGGACACTTGTCCTGTTGAAATCCTCCGTCATGTCGTCCTCCTATTGTGGTGCTCCCACAGCATGAGGTTTTCAAGCTCCTCTCGGTCATCGACTTCACTCACTTCGCGTATTTATATTGAGCCTCAAATATGAAGGTGTAGGTAGCTGTTTCTGCCGAAACTGTTCGAACGGCTTCGGGGGTTGTGCAGTATTCGGGAAAAAAGAAGCCCGCAGAGAGGTAAAATGGCTGCGAGTCTGCTAGGTCATGTTACATGCGCGCGGATGATGCCAATGCAGCTGCCAAAGACTCTGCCGGGTTTGAGTGCACGTCAAGTTCAAGCTTTAGCCGAATATCTGTACCGTCTCCCGTCTCCGGCAAGTTCATTCCCCATTACTGTGTTGGTATACCCCTTTTGAGTCGATTGTGGTCGTCTGGAAAACCACGGGATAGATCGGATGTATCTTCCAAGAGTAAAATACCCAAATCTTTCCAGACCTTTCCGAATTGAATGTGGTTTAGAAATGATTTACGTGACAAGTAGCTGACTCTGATTTAAAGGGTGGCTCCTGGATTAATTAGAACGGGTTTCAGTATCTTCAATATCGCGGTCTCCTGGTACGGAGATAATCTAATCAAAAACGACAAAAGTCTAATTTGCTACATCGAACCGCATCAAGCGGACGACTCCAAACTGGCAAGAACGGTTGCGAACTCCACCAGGAACATTAAATCTCATTCCTTCAAGATGGTAGCATCGCATTAATACTGTACTGGTGTGATTGGGTTTCTTCTCTTCAGCTACGCCTCCAATCAAGTTCTTTTCTCGAGTTTATTGTTTGAGGGCCATTTGAGTTTCCGTCTTTTAGTATAAGCTGGTGAGGTAAGAAGAGTCGAATGGATGAGTTAGAGGAGGTACGAATTAGGCCTCTTGACTTCAAGTCCGGCGATACTTTGTGGCGCATTCGTATCACGTCTGCATTAGATGCAAAGAATCTCAATGATGCTCTAGAGTACGAATCTGTCCCACCCGACAACAAACCAGAAGAGGAAGTTCGATATTTTAGTAATAGGCGAGCTTAGCTACCAATATTGTCAATAGGGAGCTCACTGATGAGCCATTGCGTGTAGTGAGATCAGTCGTTGGTAATTCATGTTTAATGTTAGCCAATCTAGACCAACGATACGATTCCAAGTCAACAGCTGTGTGTGTAATCTTTACGGGATGTGGAAAAAGCATGTGGGAGAACATGCTGAGGGGGATTGCAAAGAAACGAACATGCGAAGGGGGATGAGAGAGGAACTGATCGGAAATGCATCTGGTAAGAACTTGACGCGGTTGCAAGCCGTGCAAGCAGAACACAAAGCGCGTGATTAGAAGGTGCAGCTCCCGTTGGGGAGTGGTGCGTCGACGGGGGACCACCAGCTTGAAGAATGTCATGCATGAGGAAAGGTTTTGGTGATTTACTATTATTGATCATTGAAAGTGATGCTTTCTTGTTTTACTCTAAGAAGATATATGCATGGGTGAGCTATGCGCACTCAGGTACAGTGATATATATCTATGGGCACTCAGGTACAGTGATATATCTAAAGCTTTGTGGGCCCATATCGACAGAAGGATTAGGATTGTCTCAATCCGAGGAACCTCCCCTCTCACGTTTACTACTTCCTCTGCCTCATCCGTTGCTTTCGTTTCATGGGCCGCCCCTCGAGCCCTGTCTGTGCACCTCTGTCAAGCGTCGTGGAACTCTGCGACGAAATGATGGCGGAAGGAACCCCCTCTTTCTCCGTACGATTGAATATTCGCCCTCTTCTTGAACAGTGCCGTAATCCGATACCGTTCGTGAAATTGCAGGAACCTTCCTCTTCAAATGGACAGCAGCCCCAGCGGAATAGAAATTGACGGTTATATCTTCTTGGGCGAGCAGCTTCCTGCACATGGCCACTGGTGCCTTAGCTCGTGTGTCCTTTAGCTGCGTATACCTTATCGTATCGCCAAATATTTGACCAATGATGCTGTACAAGATCCCAGATGACCTATAGCCGGGGCCGTTGCGCGCTTGTTGACCAGACACTATTCTGATCTCCCTCCAGCGTGGTTTAGTTAGAACGTCCAATATCATCTGCACTGCAGGTTTCAGCCGAAGCAAATGAAGGTCCAGCTCCCCCCACTTCAGGTACCAAGCATGTACACTGGCCTTGAGCATCTCCTTTAGAGCTTCACAAATATATACAGTAGTGACTGCACCGCTCTGGAGATTCTCACTGTAGTCATTCTGTTCGATTTGATGTCTGAGACCAACTAGCTCCCGCTGGAAAGATCGGAATCGTCGGTACGTATTGCCCCAGTGTATGGTGAAGTACTGAATATTGTCGAGGCAACTGTGAGATATGTGATGATTCCATGATTGGGAAAGCTCGACTGCCCTCTGGAAACTTGTATATGTAGACGTTTGTGCGATCCCACTCCCCGGTGCACCGTGAAATTTCAATGCGACTAAGTAGTCGAACGCATCGTAGTAAACTCCACCGGATCTCATGAAGGTGTTATCACAAACCGACTCGGGGTGATCAAAAATAAAGCGGAGGTACATTTTGTTGCGATACTCAGTTGCGATTCCAGATCGTTCACATGCGACACGAGACGGGATAGCCATGGTCCTGTGAAGCTTTGAATACGTAATTTAGATGGATTATGTGAAGACTGTCGTGCGTGCGTTATCGTTACAAGGCGGCTGCTTCAAACAACTGATATTGAAACACAGGGTATTGAGATGAAGTATTGAGCTGGGAGATGAATGCTGATCAGCAGAGTCGTTTAATGTGGGATAAGCGACTGCGGAACCCACAGTTAAGTGCTACTGAGGTTTATATATTGTAATCATCATTGCCAAACGGCGCGTAGTGACTTCTCCATCGAGAGGTTTACCGGGAACGTCGATATAAAACTGCAGCTTTTCCCAAGAATGTATTTGTACTAATTTGCAAAAACTCACAAGCCGCGTAACAGGTTCACAACTAACCGGTAGTCGAGCAGAATCTGAGAGGACGGGGACGATAGCAGTAGAAAATTTACGTTGGAAGCATCAAGAAATTCCTAAGGCAGGGTTTCACAGCTGCAAAGATTTGACAAGGGGAACGTTTGGGTATTTTACTCTTAGAAGATATATCCGATCAATCCCATGGGTTTCCAGACAACCACAATCGACTCAAAAAGGGTATACCGACACAGTAATTTGACAAGTGCACGAGAAGAATGTGTACTGTACTCAGGGAATAGTACAGGCACGAAATTTTGCTAGTCGATGTTCCCGGAACTGCACAGCGCCAATGCTGCTTATTTAGACACACGGGCGAGACTTCCGACCAAAGCAAAAACAGTTTGGGTTTAGCTCACGTTCAAAAGGACAAGCAGCTATTTCCAGATTGTTCCGAAGCTTCAAATGTAATTCTGATTACCGCGAGAATTTTTTGATGTTCCCGACGGGTACCTGCCGAGTTTGGACCAATAAATACTCTAGGACAGTACTGAGCCCTAGGTCGCAGTCTTGGGGGGGAATCTGTACGGCGGTGGGAATAAGCACTCAGAGTCGCCGAGGAATAGGATAGAAAATGGTCGGGAAAACGCCGGGAAAGAACCGGACTGGCTTGCATGCCGTGAAGGCAAAAAGGGGGAATTTCTGGGTTATTTTAATGTATGGAAGATGTGGTCGGTTGTATTCACGCCGCTAGTGCGTTGTGCGGGATAAGTCGTCACTGGTAAAGCGACGGGTGAAGCGGGTAACGGAATTGTGAAACCCTTGATGGGGAGGCGTGTTACGGCGCGTAGTGTGGGCTTCACAGTACCGATATCGCCGTTGACGTTACTGTTGCCCACCCCTCCGCACGCCGCCACATTTCGGCAAGTACGGATACCGCAGGCGCTGCCGCAACACTGGCAGAGCGCCAGAAACATCGTCATTACGGCACTTACTGCTACCAAACGATATCCTCCGCTCCCCCGACGGGATTGATATCTATGGCGCCTTGGGCGACGACGGCAAGGGTTTATTCCGCCCCCTTGCTTCCTTCGCTGCTTCCCGTCGCGGTTCCTCCCCTCAACAGGAGCTCCGTGACTTCGTTACCCGTTTTGTGTTTAGTCTCCAAGTAATGCAGGGGCGACAGATTTCCACCCGCCGCCCGCATCCGTAGTTTATGAATACCCTCCGCACGCTTCTATGCAATATTGTACAACCCACAAAGATTTACCACCACGGGTAACGTCGTGGGTGGCGAGGCGGCAGAAGACCTGGAAGCATTCGGCCCCGAAGGCACTGTAGTCGTCGATGCCCACCGGGAGAAGCAGTATATCGTAGGAACGGCAAAGCAAACTTCCCCGTAGTGTAAGTGTTTGGAACTGTAAGGCGGTTGAAAACCGTTCCTCTTCCTTGCTAGACTGCCCTTCTCCAACCTTCATCCTGCCAGTC
This sequence comes from Kappaphycus alvarezii, assembly GCA_002205965.3. Taxonomy (NCBI): domain Eukaryota; phylum Rhodophyta; class Florideophyceae; order Gigartinales; family Solieriaceae; genus Kappaphycus; species Kappaphycus alvarezii. The sequence goes on along the minus strand of NADL03000814.1, from coordinate 24,656 downwards.
TCGGCGCCTGCGCCGCATTAGGCGCGAACGCCGGGCACTCGTATCCTCGCGCCTCTTTCGGATCGCGCACTTACGTCTGGTTGCTTCCCCGTTACTGTGTCGGTATACCCTTTTTGAGTCGACTGTGGTTGTCTGGAAAACCATGGGATAGATCGGATATATCTTCCAAGAGTAAAACACCCAAACCTTTCCCCTTACGTCTGCGGGACTCTAGCTGCTTCGGCCAGGGATATGGCCTTCTCAAGTGGCGGTTTCTCCCGAGCCAGGAAGGCTCTGTCCCTCGACCAAGTACCGCAACGCTCAGTGCACCCTGCCGCACTCAACCCTGGCGGTTCTCCCGCCAGCATGCGAGGGTTCCTGAGCCAAACGGTCCTGCTGGTCGTACCCAGGGCTGTCCTTCCGGAGTACTTATCTTCGTCGCCGTCGCTTTCTGTAAGTATAGCGCTTACAGCGGAAAGTTTTTCAAGCGATTACACCCATAGCTCGCCACGGTTGGGATGGTGGACTTTTTCATCCCCCCCTTTTGCCGGGCATCGCACTACCGGCACACCGCGCAATACGACACTTTGCTCCTTTTCACCTGGCCATCTGTCTTAAGTCCCAAGTGAACGCAAGCATCGAAGATTCCGATTACGACGATGGAAAAGAGTACGACGAGTAATCGGATGACATTGCAGGCTTTGACCCCGCAAAGCCCTTCACGGAGGTACTCCGCATGTGGTCTCAGTTGTCGCATAATCTCAAACCGCCCGGACAGTCATACTTCTACCTGAGAACGGTATACTTCGAGCCGGAAGAGGATGTACAAAGGAAGCTCTGAAGCCCCCGTCCCGACTTGAAAGACCTGTACACGCAGGTCCAACACCTCGTGTCGGACCTGCAGCGGGTTGCCCGTGTCCACAACGTTACGGTGTGGTGGGGGTACGGGCTCGGACATGTAGTGGCAGCGATTTAATCGCGGCTCCTTCCTCATTCGCAAACGTCGAAGGCTGTCTCTCGTCAGTTGAATTGGTCCCCACGCAGACTACTGTTCACCATCTCTGATGGAATGCACTCAGACCCAGAGCTGACCCCCACAGTCCCTAAGACCAACAAGCCCAAGGTTAACAATCCGTGTCTACTCAACCCTTCACGCCCGTCACCATCGGGTGACGATCAGCCCCTATCTTCCCTTGAAGCCGCCCCTATCACAAATACCCCCGAAGGCGTCTATGGGCACACGTCAACTGGGCGCGCGGGTGAGGTTATTACGAGGACGGAGATGGCCACCGGCCTGGCTCTTACGATATTCCATGGGCCCGTGGTTCAGCAAAGTAAAGCGGTTGATGTGCGCGGACCCTCGACTTTGCTTTTTAACTATGAAATGGGGCGGAAGCTAGTCATTTTGTTGTGAGTGTGAAGAGTGAAGCTAGTTAGGCTGTTATTAAAAGGGTCGATAAATAGGCGATGATTATTACTATTTTAAGCACGGACAAACCGCTGACTTTTTCAAGCACTTGATCAATTAAAAATAAATTGCCCTTCTGCATTCCTTTTGTTCACCTGAGCTGAGGGGATAGAAACAAACTGGAAGAAAGAGTTGCATTGTGGGAAAGAGATCGACGGTAGATCATCTGCTCTGATACCATCCCCTACTTTTCATTGATTCTTTGAGCTACTGAACAGTGGTCTCGGATACGTTTCAATTGACTCAAATCCCTAAATATTCCGTCTGTGAAAGAGCAGGCATGTTTTATGAGCTGTTGACGGGGAGCGGTTTGAGGAACGGGTAACACATTGGGGGAAGCAGTGGCAACAATAGAAGGCATTTTCGTGGGTAACATGCATTCCATTCATTGTATGAAAGCACATGAAAAGAATCGAAATGAAAATGTTAATCTCGTCCTGTCGGGTGTCACTTGCAAGCTCCTGTCGCAAACATCGAACTGACAACATATCTTGAAATCTTGATGCATAGTTACCCTCTGAGTGAGCTGATGTGGGCAAAATTCGCACACGAAACAAATCTAGATGAGGACTAAATTTGGATACAGTATCGAAATTTGTAGAGAAAGAGGAGGAAGAGGAGGGAGAATAGGAGGAAGAGGAGGACTGGGTGGACCCGTGGGAGCCACTAATGTATAACAGTGGGGGGCTACCATGGAGAACGAAGGGACACTGAGGGTGTAATTGTGATCTCTGACTGTTCTGCCGAAGATGAAGAGAGGAGTGAAGAGAAGGATGAGGAGGATGAAGAGGATGAGGGGGAGGGAGACATGGAAAGTGCTTGACTAGCGGAGAAGGGGCCGGAAAATATGGACCAGGTGGTCCGACTCTGGAACCAGATGGGGGCGTCCTCAGTGGTCTAGATATGTCGCAGGAGGCAATGGAGAATTCTAAGCCGTTCGTGGATATTTGTGTGGACTGCCTGGGTGTAATGGATATTTTCGGGGAACAGTTTGGCTCTGATGTAGAGGACTAAGATATTAAAGAATAAATCTAGATATCCTGATAGTATCTGCTGATAGTCTTTCTTGTTCACCCGATTCCATTGGATGCATTTTATGGTTCTTAGCATGTTTCTTTGAGATTTTGGGGTTAGCAAAAAAAGTCTATATAAGCTGAGTAAACTGCTTCCTCCTGTGAAGGTCAAACAAGTTCGCAGACAAATCCAATTCAAGTCCCGAGTAGTAGGAAGTTGAGAGTCACCTTCAGACTCAAGAAACATTTTTCATACGCTGGTCACAGAGCACCAGTGGTAGACTCTGCCCCTTCCATAGTTGTTTGTAGCCCTCTCAACTGTCTCCCCTACCCACTCCTTTTTGTTCGTTCAACTATACCAGGGTAGCACTTCTGTTGCTTGCAACACCTCCTTCTTGGGGTAATTGGTTCGGAGTATCTCTCCTCCCTAAGATTTACCCCTATCATCTGTACCAGAATTTGGTCCTCTTTTATATATTTATTCGTGTGCGAACTTTGCCCAAATCACACTGAAACATCTCTTCTAAAGAGTTTCTCGCAGGTCCTTTGTGGAGCGGGACTTCATCTTCGGTTGCATTGACTCAAGTGGCTATGGGGTTCCAAAATCGAGATCGGCATGTTTTGGGACACTTGTCCTGTTGAAATCCTCCGTCATGTCGTCCTCCTATTGTGGTGCTCCCACAGCATGAGGTTTTCAAGCTCCTCTCGGTCATCGACTTCACTCACTTCGCGTATTTATATTGAGCCTCAAATATGAAGGTGTAGGTAGCTGTTTCTGCCGAAACTGTTCGAACGGCTTCGGGGGTTGTGCAGTATTCGGGAAAAAAGAAGCCCGCAGAGAGGTAAAATGGCTGCGAGTCTGCTAGGTCATGTTACATGCGCGCGGATGATGCCAATGCAGCTGCCAAAGACTCTGCCGGGTTTGAGTGCACGTCAAGTTCAAGCTTTAGCCGAATATCTGTACCGTCTCCCGTCTCCGGCAAGTTCATTCCCCATTACTGTGTTGGTATACCCCTTTTGAGTCGATTGTGGTCGTCTGGAAAACCACGGGATAGATCGGATGTATCTTCCAAGAGTAAAATACCCAAATCTTTCCAGACCTTTCCGAATTGAATGTGGTTTAGAAATGATTTACGTGACAAGTAGCTGACTCTGATTTAAAGGGTGGCTCCTGGATTAATTAGAACGGGTTTCAGTATCTTCAATATCGCGGTCTCCTGGTACGGAGATAATCTAATCAAAAACGACAAAAGTCTAATTTGCTACATCGAACCGCATCAAGCGGACGACTCCAAACTGGCAAGAACGGTTGCGAACTCCACCAGGAACATTAAATCTCATTCCTTCAAGATGGTAGCATCGCATTAATACTGTACTGGTGTGATTGGGTTTCTTCTCTTCAGCTACGCCTCCAATCAAGTTCTTTTCTCGAGTTTATTGTTTGAGGGCCATTTGAGTTTCCGTCTTTTAGTATAAGCTGGTGAGGTAAGAAGAGTCGAATGGATGAGTTAGAGGAGGTACGAATTAGGCCTCTTGACTTCAAGTCCGGCGATACTTTGTGGCGCATTCGTATCACGTCTGCATTAGATGCAAAGAATCTCAATGATGCTCTAGAGTACGAATCTGTCCCACCCGACAACAAACCAGAAGAGGAAGTTCGATATTTTAGTAATAGGCGAGCTTAGCTACCAATATTGTCAATAGGGAGCTCACTGATGAGCCATTGCGTGTAGTGAGATCAGTCGTTGGTAATTCATGTTTAATGTTAGCCAATCTAGACCAACGATACGATTCCAAGTCAACAGCTGTGTGTGTAATCTTTACGGGATGTGGAAAAAGCATGTGGGAGAACATGCTGAGGGGGATTGCAAAGAAACGAACATGCGAAGGGGATGAGAGAGGAACTGATCGGAAATGCATCTGGTAAGAACTTGACGCGGTTGCAAGCCGTGCAAGCAGAACACAAAGCGCGTGATTAGAAGGTGCAGCTCCCGTTGGGGAGTGGTGCGTCGACGGGGGACCACCAGCTTGAAGAATGTCATGCATGAGGAAAGGTTTTGGTGATTTACTATTATTGATCATTGAAAGTGATGCTTTCTTGTTTTACTCTAAGAAGATATATGCATGGGTGAGCTATGCGCACTCAGGTACAGTGATATATATCTATGGGCACTCAGGTACAGTGATATATCTAAAGCTTTGTGGGCCCATATCGACAGAAGGATTAGGATTGTCTCAATCCGAGGAACCTCCCCTCTCACGTTTACTACTTCCTCTGCCTCATCCGTTGCTTTCGTTTCATGGGCCGCCCCTCGAGCCCTGTCTGTGCACCTCTGTCAAGCGTCGTGGAACTCTGCGACGAAATGATGGCGGAAGGAACCCCCTCTTTCTCCGTACGATTGAATATTCGCCCTCTTCTTGAACAGTGCCGTAATCCGATACCGTTCGTGAAATTGCAGGAACCTTCCTCTTCAAATGGACAGCAGCCCCAGCGGAATAGAAATTGACGGTTATATCTTCTTGGGCGAGCAGCTTCCTGCACATGGCCACTGGTGCCTTAGCTCGTGTGTCCTTTAGCTGCGTATACCTTATCGTATCGCCAAATATTTGACCAATGATGCTGTACAAGATCCCAGATGACCTATAGCCGGGGCCGTTGCGCGCTTGTTGACCAGACACTATTCTGATCTCCCTCCAGCGTGGTTTAGTTAGAACGTCCAATATCATCTGCACTGCAGGTTTCAGCCGAAGCAAATGAAGGTCCAGCTCCCCCCACTTCAGGTACCAAGCATGTACACTGGCCTTGAGCATCTCCTTTAGAGCTTCACAAATATATACAGTAGTGACTGCACCGCTCTGGAGATTCTCACTGTAGTCATTCTGTTCGATTTGATGTCTGAGACCAACTAGCTCCCGCTGGAAAGATCGGAATCGTCGGTACGTATTGCCCCAGTGTATGGTGAAGTACTGAATATTGTCGAGGCAACTGTGAGATATGTGATGATTCCATGATTGGGAAAGCTCGACTGCCCTCTGGAAACTTGTATATGTAGACGTTTGTGCGATCCCACTCCCCGGTGCACCGTGAAATTTCAATGCGACTAAGTAGTCGAACGCATCGTAGTAAACTCCACCGGATCTCATGAAGGTGTTATCACAAACCGACTCGGGGTGATCAAAAATAAAGCGGAGGTACATTTTGTTGCGATACTCAGTTGCGATTCCAGATCGTTCACATGCGACACGAGACGGGATGCCATGGTCCTGTGAATGTTATAATTTAATTAGATGGATTATGTGAAGACTGTCGTGCGTGCGTTATCGTTACAAGGCGGCTGCTTCAAACAACTGAATTGAAACACAGGGTATTGAGATGAAGTATTGAGCTGGGAGATGAATGCTGATCAGCAGAGTCGTTTAATGTGGGATAAGCGACTGCGGAACCCACAGTTAAGTGCTACTGAGGTTTATATATTGTAATCATCATTGCCAAACGGCGCGTAGTGACTTCTCCATCGAGAGGTTTACCGGGAACGTCGATATAAAACTGCAGCTTTTCCCAAAGAATGTATTTGTACTATTTGCAAAAACTCACAAGCCGCGTAACAGGTTCACAACTAACCGGTAGTCGAGAAGAGAGGACGGGGACGATAGCAGTAGAAAATTTACGTTGGAAAGCATCAAGAAATTCCTAAGGCAGGGTTTCACAGCTGCAAAGATTTGACAAGGGGAACGTTTGGGTATTTTACTCTTAGAAGATATATATCCGATCAATCCCATGGGTTTCCAACAACCACAATCGACTCAAAAAGGGATACCGACACAGTAATTTGACAAGTGCACGAGAAGAATGTGTACTTGTACTCAGGGAATAGTACAGGCACGAAAATTTTGCTAGTCGATGTTCCCGGAACTGCACAGCGCCAATGCTGCTTATTTAGACACACGGGCGAGACTTCCGACCAAAGCAAAAACAGTTTGGGTTTAGCTCACGTTCAAAAGGACAAGCAGCTATTTCCAGATTGTTCCGAAGCTTCAAATGTAATTCTGATTACCGCGAGAATTTTTTGATGTTCCCGACGGGTACCTGCCGAGGTTTGGACCAATAAATACTCTAGGACAGTACTGAGCCCTAGGTCGCAGTCTTGGGGGGGAATCTGTACGGCGGTGGGAATAAGCACTCAGAGTCGCCGAGGAATAGGATAGAAAATGGTCGGGAAAACGCCGGGAAAGAACCGGACTGGCTTGCATGCCGTGAAGGCAAAAAGGGGGAATTTCTGGGTTATTTTAATGTATGGAAGATGTGGTCGGTTATTCACGCCGCTAGTGCGTTGTGCGGGATAAGTCGTCACTGGTAAAGCGACGGGTGAAGCGGGTAACGGAATTGTGAAACCCTTGATGGGAGGCGTGTTACGGCGCGTAGTGTGGGCTTCACAGTACCGATATCGCCGTTGACGTTACTGTTGCCCACCCCTCCGCACGCCGCCACATTTCGGCAAGTACGGATACCGCAGGCGCTGCCGCAACACTGGCAGAGCGCCAGAAACATCGTCATTACGGCACTTACTGCTACCAAACGATATCCTCCGCTCCCCGACGGGATTGATATCTATGGCGCCTTGGGCGACGACGGCAAGGGTTTATTCCGCCCCCTTGCTTCCTTCGCTGCTTCCCTCGCGGTTCCTCCCCTCAACAGGAGCTCCGTGACTTCGTTACCCGTTTTGTGTTTAGTCTCCAAGTAATGCAGGGGCGACAGATTTCCACCCGCCGCCCGCATCCGTAGTTTACTGAATACCCTCGCACGCTTCTATGCAATATTGTACAACCCACAAAGATTTACCACGGGTAACGTCGTGGGTGGCGAGGCGGCAGAAGACCTGGAAGCATTCGGCCCCGAAGGCACTGTAGTCGTCGATGCCCACCGGGAGAAGCAGTATATCGTAGGAACGGCAAAGCAAACTTCCCCGTAGTGTAAGTGTTTGGAACTGTAAGGCGGTTGAAAACCGTTCCTCTTCCTTGCTAGACTGCCCTTCTCCAACCTTCATCCTGCCAGTCTCGGCGCCTGCGCCGCATTAGGCGCGAAACGCCGGGCACTCGTATCCTCGCGCCTCTTTCGGATCGCGCACTTACGTCTGGTTGCTTCCCCGTTACTGTGTCGGTATACCCTTTTTGAGTCGACTGTGGTTGTCTGGAAAACCATGGGATAGATCGGATATATCTTCCAAGAGTAAAACACCCAAACCTTTCCCCTTACGTCTGCGGGACTCTAGCTGCTTCGGCCAGGGATATGGCCTTCTCAAGTGGCGGTTTCTCCCGAGCCAGGAAGGCTCTGTCCCTCGACCAAGTACCGCAACGCTCAGTGCACCCTGCCGCACTCAACCCTGGCGGTTCTCCCGCCAGCATGCGAGGGTTCCTGAGCCAAACGGTCCTGCTGGTCGTACCCAGGGCTGTCCTTCCGGAGTACTTATCTTCGTCGCCGTCGCTTTCTGTAAGTATAGCGCTTACAGCGGAAAGTTTTTCAAGCGATTACACCCATAGCTCGCCACGGTTGGGATGGTGGACTTTTTCATCCCCCCCTTTTGCCGGGCATCGCACTACCGGCACACCGCGCAATACGACACTTTGCTCCTTTTCACCTGGCCATCTGTCTTAAGTCCCAAGTGAACGCAAGCATCGAAGATTCCGATTACGACGATGAAAAGAGTACGACGAGTAATCGGATGACATTGCAGGCTTTGACCCCGCAAAGCCCTTCACGGAGGTACTCCGCATGTGGTCTCAGTTGTCGCATAATCTCAAACCGCCCGGACAGTCATACTTCTACCTGAGAACGGTATACTTCGAGCCGGAAGAGGATGTACAAAGGAAGCTCTGAAGCCCCCGTCCCGACTTGAAAGACCTGTACACGCAGGTCCAACACCTCGTGTCGGACCTGCAGCGGGTTGCCCGTGTCCACAACGTTACGGTGTGTGGGGGGGTACGGGCTCGGACATGTAGTGGCAGCGATTTAATCGCGGCTCCTTCCTCATTCGCAAACGTCGAAGGCTGTCTCTCGTCAGTTGAATTGGTCCCCACGCAGACTACTGTTCACCATCTCTGATGGAATGCACTCAGACCCAGAGCTGACCCCCACAGTCCCTAAACCAACAAGCCCAAGGTTAACAATCCGTGTCTACTCAACCCTTCACGCCCGTCACCATCGGGTGACGATCAGCCCCTATCTTCCCTTGAAGCCGCCCCTATCACAAATACCCCGAAGGCGTCTATGGGCACACGTCAACTGGGCGCGCGGGTGAGGTTATTACGAGGACGGAGATGGCCACCGGCCTGGCTCTTACGATATTCCATGGGCCCGTGGTTCAGCAAAGTAAAGCGGTTGATGTGCGCGGACCCTCGACTTTGCTTTTTAACTATGAAATGGGGGCGGAAGCTAGTCATTTTGTTGTGAGTGTGAAGAGTGAAGCTAGTTAGGCTGTTATTAAAAGGGTCGATAAATAGGCGATGATTATTACTATTTTAAGCACGGACAAACCGCTGACTTTTTCAAGCACTTGATCAATTAAAAATAAATTGCCCTTCTGCATTCCTTTTGTTCACCTGAGCTGAGGGGATAGAAACAAACTGGAAGAAAGAGTTGCATTGTGGGAAAGAGATCGACGGTAGATCATCTGCTCTGATACCATCCCCTACTTTTCATTGATTCTTTGAGCTACTGAACAGTGGTCTCGGATACGTTTCAATTGACTCAAATCCCTAAATATTCCGTCTGTGAAAGAGCAGGCATGTTTTATGAGCTGTTGACGGGGAGCGGTTTGAGGAACGGGTAACACATTGGGGGAAGCAGTGGCAACAATAGAAGGCATTTTCGTGGGTAACATGCATTCCATTCATTGTATGAAAGCACATGAAAAGAATCGAAATGAAAATGTTAATCTCGTCCTGTCGGGTGTCACTTGCAAGCTCCTGTCGCAAACATCGAACTGACAGCATATCTTGAAATCTTGATGCATAGTTACCCTCTGAGTGAGCTGATGTGGGCAAAATTCGCACACGAAACAAATCTAGATGAGGACTAAATTTGGATACAGTATCGAAATTTGTAGAGAAAGAGGAGGAAGAGGAGGGAGAATAGGAGGAAGAGGAGGACTGGGTGGACCCGTGGGAGCCACTAATGTATAACAGTGGGGGGCTACCATGGAGAACGAAGGGGACACTGAGGGTGTAATTGTGATCTCTGACTGTTCTGCCGAAGATGAAGAGAGGAGTGAAGAGAAGGATGAGGAGGATGAAGAGGATGAGGGGGAGGGAGACATGGAAAGTGCTTGACTAGCGGAGAAGGGGCCGGAAAATATGGACCAGGTGGTCCCGACTCTGGAACCAGATGGGGGCGTCCTCAGTGGTCTAGATATGTCGCAGGAGGCAATGGAGAATTCTAAGCCGTTCGTGGATATTTGTGTGGACTGCCTGGGTGTAATGGATATTTTCGGGGAACAGTTTGGCTCTGATGTAGAGGACTAAGATATTAAAGAATAAATCTAGATATCCTGATAGTATCTGCTGATAGTCTTTCTTGTTCACCCGATTCCATTGGATGCATTTTATGGTTCTTAGCATGTTTCTTTGAGATTTTGGGGTTAGCAAAAAAAGTCTATATAAGCTGAGTAAACTGCTTCCTCCTGTGAAGGTCAAACAAGTTCGCAGACAAATCCAATTCAAGTCCCGAGTAGTAGGAAGTTGAGAGTCACCTTCAGACTCAAGAAACATTTTTCATACGCTGGTCACAGAGCACCAGTGGTAGACTCTGCCCTTCCATAGTTGTTTGTAGCCCTCTCAACTGTCTCCCCTACCCACTCCTTTTTGTTCGTTCAACTATACCAGGGTAGCACTTCTGTTGCTTGCAACACCTCCTTCTTGGGGTAATTGGTTCGGAGTATCTCTCCTCCCTAAGATTTACCCCTATCATCTGTACCAGAATTTGGTCCTCTTTTATATATTTTATTCGTGTGCGAACTTTGCCCAAATCACACTGAAACATCTCTTCTAAAGAGTTTCTCGCAGGTCCTTTGTGGAGCGGGACTTCATCTTCGGTTGCATTGACTCAAGTGGCTATGGGGTTCCAAAATCGAGATCGGCATGTTTTGGGACACTTGTCCTGTTGAAATCCTCCGTCATGTCGTCCTCCTATTGTGGTGCTCCCACAGCATGAGGTTTTCAAGCTCCTCTCGGTCATCGACTTCACTCACTTCGCGTATTTATATTGAGCCTCAAATATGAAGGTGTAGGTAGCTGTTTCTGCCGAAACTGTTCGAACGGCTTCGGGGGTTGTGCAGTATTCGGGAAAAAAGAAGCCCGCAGAGAGGTAAAATGGCTGCGAGTCTGCTAGGTCATGTTACATGCGCGCGGATGATGCCAATGCAGCTGCCAAAGACTCTGCCGGGTTTGAGTGCACGTCAAGTTCAAGCTTTAGCCGAATATCTGTACCGTCTCCCGTCTCCGGCAAGTTCATTCCCCATTACTGTGTTGGTATACCCCTTTTGAGTCGATTGTGGTCGTCTGGAAAACCACGGGATAGATCGGATGTATCTTCCAAGAGTAAAATACCCAAATCTTTCCAGACCTTTCCGAATTGAATGTGGTTTAGAAATGATTTACGTGACAAGTAGCTGACTCTGATTTAAAGGGTGGCTCCTGGATTAATTAGAACGGGTTTCAGTATCTTCAATATCGCGGTCTCCTGGTACGGAGATAATCTAATCAAAAACGACAAAAGTCTAATTTGCTACATCGAACCGCATCAAGCGGACGACTCCAAACTGGCAAGAACGGTTGCGAACTCCACCAGGAACATTAAATCTCATTCCTTCAAGATGGTAGCATCGCATTAATACTGTACTGGTGTGATTGGGTTTCTTCTCTTCAGCTACGCCTCCAATCAAGTTCTTTTCTCGAGTTTATTGTTTGAGGGCCATTTGAGTTTCCGTCTTTTAGTATAAGCTGGTGAGGTAAGAAGAGTCGAATGGATGAGTTAGAGGAGGTACGAATTAGGCCTCTTGACTTCAAGTCCGGCGATACTTTGTGGCGCATTCGTATCACGTCTGCATTAGATGCAAAGAATCTCAATGATGCTCTAGAGTACGAATCTGTCCCACCCGACAACAAACCAGAAGAGGAAGTTCGATATTTTAGTAATAGGCGAGCTTAGCTACCAATATTGTCAATAGGGAGCTCACTGATGAGCCATTGCGTGTAGTGAGATCAGTCGTTGGTAATTCATGTTTAATGTTAGCCAATCTAGACCAACGATACGATTCCAAGTCAACAGCTGTGTGTGTAATCTTTACGGGATGTGGAAAAAGCATGTGGGAGAACATGCTGAGGGGGATTGCAAAGAAACGAACATGCGAAGGGGGATGAGAGAGGAACTGATCGGAAATGCATCTGGTAAGAACTTGACGCGGTTGCAAGCCGTGCAAGCAGAACACAAAGCGCGTGATTAGAAGGTGCAGCTCCCGTTGGGGAGTGGTGCGTCGACGGGGACCACCAGCTTGAAGAATGTCATGCATGAGGAAAGGTTTTGGTGATTTACTATTATTGATCATTGAAAGTGATGCTTTCTTGTTTTACTCTAAGAAGATATATGCATGGGTGAGCTATGCGCACTCAGGTACAGTGATATATATCTATGGGCACTCAGGTACAGTGATATATCTAAAGCTTTGTGGGCCCATATCGACAGAAGGATTAGTGATAGGGATAAATCGGCGGGGGAAGAGATCCTCAGAACCAATTACCCTGAGAAGGAGGTGTTGCGAGCGACAAAAGTGCTGCCGTGGTATTGTTGAACGAACAAAAGGGAGTGTATATAGAAGAGAGTTGAGAAAGCTACAAGCAAGTATAAAAGGGGCAGGGTCTACCACTGACGCTCTGCGACCAGCGTAAGAAAAAGTTTTCTTGGGTCTGAAGTTGACTCTCAACTTCCTACTACTCGGGACTTGGCTTGAAGTTGTCTGCCAACTTGCTTGACCTCTCCATGAGGAAGCAGTTTACTCAGCTTATATAGACTTTTGGCTACCCCTAAAGTCCGAACAAAACTACAGAAGATACTAAGAAATGCATAAAAATACTTTGTGTGGACAATATACTCTAAGCAAAAGATACTTAAGAAACTAACAATTAATTTGGTCCTCTTATTTCCCATTCTCTAAATCAGATCCAAACAACTCCTCTAAAATATCCATGCTGTCCAAGCAGTCCCCACAAATATCTGCGAATGGCTCACAACTCTCTATTTCCCCCTGGGAGATATCTAGACTACTAAAGATATCTCCATCCGGTTCCATCGTGGGCACAACTTGATCCATACTCTCTATTCCAGGCCCCACCGGTCCAACACTTTCCATGCCCCCTGTTGCCTCATCCTCCTCATCCTCCTCCTCCTCCTCATCCTCTTCTTCCTCATCCTCATCCTCCTCATCTCCTCATCTCCTCATCCTCCTCATCCTCCTTCTCCTCATCCTCCTCATCCTCCTCTCCTGATCCTCGTACACTAGCTCAGGGGCTAACCATTCCTCGAAGGACTCCCCGCTCTCCTCCTCGACCTTCTCAGCCTCTCCCGGACTTACCTCCCTCGCTTCTTCTTCTATGAAGAGGCGGCGCACGAACTCGATGATTTGCTTCTTTGTTTGCCGCCGGATGTAGTCGTCGGCATCGGTTGGCCCGTAGGCGGCGAGACGAAGGCCATTGATGGAACGGGAAGGGCGGTTTTTGGAAATAGGGACAGAGGGGCGAAGGTTGCTCATTGTGATAGAAGTTGGGGAACAGGAGGCAATGTGGGGTGCTTTGGGTGTGTGGGGGGAGAGGGGTGATGAGTAAAATGATCGGGGGCATTTGGAACTTAGAATAAAGGGGTTTAAATAGGCTCCCGGGGCAGGTTCTATAGATTAGGAATAGGTAAAATAAATCTGCAAGGGATTTTGCAATAGTGCATTTGCGCCCTTCTTCTCAAAAAAAGGCGAATTTGGAGGAGGAGGTAAGCTAAAAGGGAAAAGGGACTTGATTCGGGGTCGATTCAGAGGGTTAAATACAGTATAAAAATATCTAGATAAAATGGAAGTAAATTTGGAAATGACGGTTGGAGAAGTTAGGGGCGGGATCGTTGTAGGTTGCTGGATTACACGAGGGAGGACCATTTCCTGTCTTACGTGAAGGGAGGACCATTTCCTGTATTACGTGAAGGGAGGACCATTTCCTGTATTAAATGAGGGGAGGACCATTTTTTGTATTACACGCCCCCTTTCTCAAGGCGAACGTCCCGGGTCGTCACTGCTCTTCTTCTGCTTCCGTTAGTGTTCGCTGTCTTATTGATAAGATGTATGGTCTCTCAAACGGGTACGGATGCAACTGATTACCAATATGATGCTCTAAAAAGTAGGTTCGCATTACTGGTACCTCACTTTGTAGCATAGCCTCATATATTGGTTTGATCACATCGAGGTGGGGTTGAATACATTCTTCTTCCGTGACTCTTCCGAATCTTCCAAGAGTGAAAAAATATATGTGATATGCAAACTCTTCTGGAAGATGCCGGAGGAATGGATGTCGATAAGAAAAGAAGACGCGCATCATCAAGAACGAATCTTCGTAAGATAAGTGCGGTCCATGTAGCGCCCTAAAACAAACAGATGCTTATCATGAAATAAGAAATGACCTGCGCATCGTTCGCATCCTCGGAGATATTGCGCAGCCAAAAAGATAATCTTCTTCTTCCGACTGTATGCTGTGCATGGTTGTGAAGGAGAGCTAGAGATGAAGTTGTGGTGGACGGTCCCGATGAATGGCCGCGACCAGCTCCTGACGTACTGGGACCTGCACGAGGTCCTCTCGGGGGACGACCGGAACCTCTTCTGGGCGGGTTGTTGTCTCCTGAAGGTCCTCCTCTGGTCATCATCACTGCTTCAGGAGGATCCTCGCCGCCTCCAACGTTCCCAATTTGTGGCGGAGAAACGTAAGGTTCCCATAGAGGATACGGGACCAGCCTGTATTCCATATCCGGGGGTAAGGCGTAACCTCTCAGTCGCACGTCTTGGTTGTTCTTGAGAAATACGTAAATTGGACGGATAATATTCAGATACGTTTGCGACAAGTCTCCAGCAGCTACCATTCCATATCTTCCTATAGAGTAATGATATATTACCTCCACAAACTCTGGACCTGCTTCCGTGAACCTTCCGTTTTGGAATGAAAATAGAACTCTTATTAATAGTCGGAAATCTTCTTCAGGTAGCAATGGTCCGTTCAACGTACGAAAACATAGGCATATATTAATGTAGAAATGGATGATTACGTGGAGTTCGTAGTAGTCCCGCGTAACCGAGATGATCCATTCCCAGGCCCTTTTTCCTCCCATAGGAATCATTCTATAGTTAAAGATGAGTATGCCCCGTGGTTGCGCATAGTCCTGTGTGAGAAGGAATTCTTCAGGCCTCTGATGGTAAGGGACCAGACGACGTGCATGGATGGCCCTCCTTGATCTCTTCCCTGAGCTTGAACAGAGCTGATAGTGCGGGTGTCTTTCCTCCGTGACGATGCAAGGGTTCGAGTACTTGGTTTGGAAGGCCGGCCACTTCACAGCCTGCTGCATTGCTTTTCCATGTACTACAAGTACTTTAGAGCCAACTGAAAAGGTTCTGACTGCAGGTTCTGCATCCTTATTTCTTGTCTGTGTTAGCGCGCGGTGTGATCTCCAGCCTTCGGTGGCCAGTAGTTCAACTTCCCTACTCTCTTCATCGATAATATTTGTTTCCATGTCTCTCTGTAACATTCTAGGAGCCCTTCCGTACATTAGCTCGAATGGTGAGCGTCCATTTCTTCCTCTCTTCGACGGTAGCCGTATAACACTTTTGGTAAGGCATCTTCCCACTGGATTTCATTCTCCAACATAGTTTTCGATATTGCTCGTTTGATGGTTCCAACCATCCTCTCCGCTTTCCCGTTGGACATAGGAGCGTATGCGAGAACGGTCTTCAGCTGAATCCCTTTCTCTTCCAAAACGAAGCAGTGAAGTTGCAGTAAAACAAAGGGCGTTATCCGAGATGATCCTTTTTGGAAGACCAAACGGTTCAATTATTTCTTTTTCGATGAATCTCAGTACCACCTCAGCATTTGCCTCCTCGATGCAACTGCTATTGGCCATCCAGTAAGATGTTCCACCCCTATAAGGAGATATTTGTTTCCGGAAGAAGTTTCCTTGAACGGGCCCGCGAAGTCAATTGAGAAGGTTTCAAAGAGACCGGAAACTGGAAAACTTAGAGTTGTCTTATACTTCCGTATTGGAGTGAATTTTTGGCAGTTGTCGCAGCTTTTCACGAAGTTATAGACGTCCTTATGGATACCGGGCCACCAGAATCTCTCAGTTACGAATTTTTGGTTGTTTCGAGATCCCAATGCCCTAGCTCATCATGGAAAGTCCTCAATCTTCATTCTTTCTTTCAAAGGGGCCACTAGTCGGGGACCGGCTTTAGTGTGCCGGAAAAGTTTCCCATTCCACAATGTAAAAGCCTTTTGATTCCTGCGTACCCAATTTCGGTGTTCAAGATCAACCTTTCTCATTTCTAGTCCATCGAGGAATTTGATCAGTCCGTGAATATTAGCTTCGTACTCGTTATCGTTCGGCAACTGCAACTCGGCGACTCCGACGATGTCCTCCGAAGCTTTTTCATTTGGAATCAGTGCGTCCCTCAAGCGGGATAGGTAATCGGCAGGCTGATTATTGCGTCCGGGTCTATACACAATTTCAAACCGATATTCTGCGAAAATGTCGAGCCATCGGGCCAAGCGGTGATGTACATCCTTCTTTTGGAATGCTGTTTTAAGTGCCTGGTGATCAGTTATCAAGACAAATTTCTCGAGTGATAAAAGGTATACGCGAAACTTTTTCAGCGCGAAGACGACAGCTAGCGCTTCTTTCTCGCAGACTGAGTATCTCTTTTCCGCGTCATTCAGAGTTCGGCTTGCGAATTGAACAGGGTGTAGTCTTCCGTTTTCATCTTTTTGGGACAAAACGGCACCCAAAGACCGTTCTGAGGCATCTGTCTCCACAACGAATGGTCTCTTGAAATCTGGGTACATGAGAACTGGGGGGACACATAGCTTATCTTTAAGCTCCTGAAATGCAGTTTCCATTTCCTTGTTCCAGTAAAATTTTCCGTTCTTCGTAGTGCTGGCATGTAACGGTGCTGCAGTCTTGGCGAAATCTTTGATAAATCTTCTGTAATATGAGGCCAGTCCTAGAAGCTTCGGACCTCCGTCTTTGAAGCGGGCCTTGGTGCCAACTTTATTTTTTTCGTTTTCTCTGGATCCACTCTAATTCCCTCTTGGTCGACGATATGACCGAGTAATTGGATAGAAGTTTTCGCAAAGAAGCATTTGCTCAACTTAATTTTCAAGCTATACTCCGATATCCTCTCCACAACTGTATTGACGTGCGAGATGTGCTGATCCAATGTTTCTGAGAATATGACGACATCATCGATATAGACTCTTGCGAATGGAAGTCCTTTCAAAACCTCGTTCATCATTCTTTGGAATGTAGCTGGTGCATTCATGAGACCAAAAGGCATCACTTCGAACCTGAACGTACCGGCTTTGCTGGTAAAGGTTGTTTTTTCCTTACATTTTTCATCCAATGGAATCTGCCAATAGCCAGTGTAAAGGTCAATTGAGGTGAAATATCTCCCGTCCTTCAGGTCCTCGAGGATCTCCTCCATGTTCGGAATCGGAAATCGATCGGGTATCATTCTCTGGTTCAGTTGTCGGTAATCGACGCAAAAACGCAGCTTTCCATCCTTCTTTGGTGCGACCACAACTGGAAACGACCATGGGGATGAAACTGGTCGAATAATATCATTTTTCAGCATACTTGTAACATTTTCTGAGATAAATTGGTCATATTTTGGCGGTTGACGTCTAGGCTTGTGGTAAATCGGTTGAGTGTCGGTAAGTTCGAACGAGTGAGTAACCGGTACACTTGCTTGTCTCAAATCTGAAACGCTCCATGCAATTACTTCGGAAGATGTTAACATGTCGGATATTTTCAGTGAGGCGGGGGCGGGAAGGTGCTGCACTTTTCCTTGGATTTCTGCCATTTGGCGCCCTTTTTCTTCTTGATCCTCAACCTCAATATTTTGAAGGACCTCTTCCGTCGTGCTCACATCTTCATATATGGAGTTCGCCGTATTCTTATTTTCTTTGCAAAGGTAATCTTCTTTCATGCTCCGAATTCTGTCCTTTGATTCGATATCATCGCAAAAAGAAACACATTCGGGTTTCAAACTTATCCTAGAATCCCAGTCGTCATCTGTTTCAAACCCGGAATCATAATCGTCCCATGCCATGTTCATTAACCCCCGAGGGTACCCTTTTCCACTTCCGAAAGTGTTAGTTGGTTCCGAATCTTCGCTGTCATAGCTAGAAGTGAAATCTTCACTGTCCGTTTCTTTTAAATCTTCAGGATGCGTGCTTTTGTCGAAATCCAGGGGCATCTTCACGGTTCTGCCGTCAATATTAACTGAAACCATTTGGTTGCCCAAGTCAATGCATGTCCTAGTCTTTCCATTGTGGGCAGCCAATGATTGCATCGAAAGGGAGATCCGGCATGACAAGAAAGTCTACATCAACTTTAGAGTCCCCAAAGAACACGGAAACCTTGTCAACAGTGCCCATGCATTTTGAGACGGTTCCATCCGCTACAGTTATTTTTCGAGTCGTTGGAGTAATTTCGAGACCTAGATCTGTCACCAAAGTTTCTGAAATGAGGTTTGGAACAGCACCCGAATCGAAGAGAGCTTGGGTTTTCATACCCAATACTTTGACTGGTACCAGCTTAAGACGTCTTGGTGCTGTCGAGGCCGATTGAAGAAACAGTTTCTTACCCTTAGCGGACTTATTAGACCTGATAATTTTTTTGAGTTCTTTTCTCGCATCCTCTGCGTCGCCCCTCAAAAGTTGACCAAACGTTATCCCAGTTGGGGCCGATGCAAGCTCAGCCACCAAATTGTACCTCTTCACATACTCTAGTACGTCCTTAAGAGATACTCTTAACTTTTCTTACTCTTTTTCGTCTTCTTGGCCGGAGTGACTCCCACTCCTGGAACAACTTGATCAGACTCTTGGTTCGAGGAGGTACAGGTGCTGGGATATGCTCCAGCATTCCATACTCTAGCCTAGGTTTCTTCGATAAAAATGTTCCCTTCCCCATCCCTTTTTGTCACATTGACTTGACTAATCTCTTCAGCGATGGATACGTTACCGGCATCCGTCAACCTTTGATCCCTTCTATTTTGTAAGATTTTCACCTCTGGTCCTGACTCACTCCTCGCTTCCGATACATTTGCTCTTCTGTTGTCTTTAGACCAGCAGTTACTTTCATGATGCCCATATCGACCGCACTTTGCACAACGAGTGTTTCTATGTGGATTATCAGGACACCTGTTTGCAAAGTGTCCAGGCTTGTGACAGTAAGAACAGACTTCTGCGGCCTTAGGGGCCCAGAACGGTTCTTCTTAATGGTAAGAGTAAGGCTTTCCAACTGCGAGGTTATCATGTCAAGTCGATTATCGAATCGGGTTTCCAACCTTTCTTCCAAGTTTTTGACATCGCTCCTGACAGATTCTAATGCCGCTGCACTAGTAGCCGGCCTTTGATAATTCTTTTCAGGATGTACGATAGGCATCGATGTGCGGGTTTCCCTCGGTACCTCACTCAGTGACTGAAACGTCTCCGAATTTTTGACAAATTCTACTATGGTACCTTCAGTTCATCAAAAGTGTGAGGGCCCTTGATAAGGAGGAAATCGGAGAGCCGCTTATCCCCATAGCCGCTTACGCAGCATTCCGTACTTGGCTTGGGCGTTGAACCCAGCCTTTTCATAAAGATCACACAAGTACACCAATGAGCTTAACAAATCGTCGAAGTTGAGCCGGGCCTCTATGGCAGTACGAATCATCTCATCTGGTTCTACCTCCTTAGCATACTCTTTCACAAGCCACTCACATACCTCACCGAAGTTACGCCCATTCCCATTAAGAGACCACCCGTCGATAAACTTGGACTTATATTTGTGCTTTGCGTCACCATGAAGATAGGCGAAGATACTTGCCGCCTTCTCTTCATCGCCCTTCTCTCGCATCACAACGTTGACATATGTGTAAAGAAACTCCTCAACGTCTTCAGTCTTGCCGCCTGTGAACGTTATACGAGCAGCGTTGAGATCCATGATTACAGAAAAGAAATCCCCCGAAGTGTTCCTTACTACTGCTCAACTCGAATACCTCGGGTGCAACCCCCTCCACAAGAGTACCAAATGATAGGGTAAATCGGCGGGGGAAGAGATCCTCAGAACCAATTACCCTGAGAAGGAGGTGTTGCGAGCGACAAAAGTGCTGCCGTGGTATTGTTGAACGAACAAAAGGGAGTGTATATAGAAGAGAGTTGAGGAAGCTACAAGCAAGTATAAAAGGGGCAGGGTCTACCACCGACGCTCTGCGACTGGCGTAAGAAAAAGTTTTCTTAGGTCTGAAGTTGACTCTCAACTTCCTACTACTCGGGACTTGGCTTGAAGTTGTCTGCCAACTTGCTTGACCTCTCCATGAGGAAGCAGTTTACTCAGCTTATATAGACTTTTGGCTACCCTTAAAGTCCGAACAAAACTACAGAAGATACTAAGAAATGCAATAAAAATACTTTGTGTGGACAATATACTCTAAGCAAAAGATACTTAAGAAACTAACAATTAATTTGGTCCTCTTATTTCCCATTCTCTAAATCAGATCCAAACAACTCCTCTAAAATATCCATGCTGTCCAAGCAGTCCCCACAAATATCTGCGAATGGCTCACAACTCTCTATTTCCCCCTGGGAGATATCTAGACTACTAAAGATATCTCCATCCGGTTCCATCGTGGGCACAACTTGATCCATACTCTCTATTCCAGGCCCACCGGTCCAACACTTTCCATGCCCCCTGTTGCCTCATCCTCCTCCTCCTCCTCCTCCTCCTCATCCTCTTCTTCCTCATCCTCATCCTCCTCATCCTCCTCATCTTCCTCATCCTCCTCATCCTCCTCATCCTCATCTTCCTGATCCTCGTACACTAGCTCAGGGGCTAACCATTCCTCGAAGGACTCCCCGCTCTCCTCCTCGACCTTCTCAGCCTCTCCCGGACTTACCTCCCTCGCTTCTTCTTCTATGAATAGGCGGCGCACGAACTCGATGATTTGCTTCTTTGTTTGCCGCCGATGTAGTCGTCGGCATCGGTTGGCCCGTAGGCGGCGAGACGAAGGCCATTGATGGAACGGGAAGGGCGGTTTTTGGAAATAGGGACAGAGGGGCGAAGGTTGCTCATTGTGATAGAAGTTGGGGAACAGGAGGCAATGTGGGGTGCTTTGGGTGTGTGGGGGGAGAGGGGTGATGAGTAAAATGATCGGGGGCATTTGGAACTTAGAATAAAGGGTTTAAATAGGCTCCCGGGGCAGGTTCTATAGATTAGGAATAGGTAAAATAAATCTGCAAGGGATTTTGCAATAGTGCATTTGCGCCCTTCTTCTCAAAAAAGGCGAATTTGGAGGAGTAGGTAAGCTAAAAGGGAAAAGGGACTTGATTCGGGGTCGATTCAGAGGGTTAAATACAGTATAAAAATATCTAGATAAAATGGAAGTAAATTTGGAAATGACGGTTGGAGAAGTTAGGGGCGGGATCGTTGTAGGTTGCTGGATTACACGAGGGAAGTACCATTTCCTGTCTTACGTGAAGGGAGGACCATTTCCTGTATTACGTGAAGGGAGGACCATTTCCTGTATTAAATGAGGGGAGGACCATTTTTTGTATTACAGATTGTCTCATTTGGGAGGTCTCCATGAGCTAGTCTCCACACAATAGCTGTTAGTACCGGGATACCCGTCACCCCAGCTTCAGGGCTCACCCGTGTGTTGGCCAGCAGGTGCAGGAGTCGCGCTGACATTCTGTCGGGGCCAGGTGCGGAGTTAGGGTTCAGGCGTCGGACCGCGCGTAGAACCATTTCCTCCAAAATGTCTACTGGGAGCGGTAAGTCTCTCGCTTCTATGGCTCTCACCGGAGACTGCGGTGCTGGGATCAGTTTTCGCAGGCTTGCGATGACTTGCGGGTCACGCACGTTAGCAATGTGCGACTGGTGAAGGGTGCGCATTGCACGCCCATATTGCGCATCTGCAGCAAGATGGGCTGCCCTGCGTAATTTTGCTTCGCGCATGGCGTCGTTCTGTTGAGGACGTGGTCGAACCACTCGTTCTTCTTTGACGTGGTGTGCTTGAATCGCCTCTGTCCACAAATCGGCCCATTCACCTGCAGAAGCGCGGCGTATTCGCTCGCGGAGTGCTTGGCTTTGTCTTGTCTTGGATTGCCACCCGGCTTCCCCCGCATTAACCGTCGTAAGACTGCAGTGGGAAGTAGGTGAATCCTGAGGAAGGCAGAGTGGACGACATCGGGATTCCGAGCATTGGCTGAAGCGCGAAAAAGTGAGATCAGTAAGATCGCGAGGCTATGCAGGCAGGTCCCGGGGATGCGGTCAAAGATGTCAGAAGGCCGCAGCGGGCTGTGCAGCGCATCATGTACTGACGGAAGGAGAACATTCAACGGGGAGCTCTCTTGGTTGTGGGAGGGCATATGTACAGGGGTAGGGGGGAAAAGCGAAGCTGGAGGAGGGACTACTTGCGAGATGCTTTAGTTCCCTTGTCTCCTGCAGTAGGACCACGGGAGAGCTTTGCCTTCTTCGTTTGCATGTCCAGCATGCGTTGGGAAGGGGCCGAGTGCGGTTTGCACGCAGTTCCGTCGTCTTCGCCGAGGTAGAGGGGTTCCCGGGACGATTAGAGTGAATGTACTTTGGCCGTTGGGAGACAGATCCCTTCTGTTGTGATGCGACCCTGTTGGCTGTCTTGGCAGGCGTTGGGTCTGCAGTTGTGTCGGGATTGGAGGTTTTGCCTGTCACGGGTGGCATTTCATCCTCGGGTTCTTCTAAGGGTGCATCATTTTCTTGTTGGTCGATTTGTGTGTGTGGGGCAGTATCAGTTTTGGTCGCAGTGGGACTTTCGGGTCCGGAAGTGTTGTCCATGGATGCTTCAGCATCTGAATAAATCTTTGGGGGAGCGAGGTTCTCGCATCCAGCGTAGAACTTCGTGATGAAGTTTTCCACGAGGGCATCTCCTCTTGGGAGGGTTGCTGCTGCTGCGTCGACGAGGCGGTTGATTGCTCCCGCCAGGGCTTTGCAGTTTCCATTGTGATTTCGGGGGCCACGGTCTTGAGCTTTGCGACTTTCGCGCAGCAGCGACGCAAGTGCCTTTTTCCAATCGGATGTGGGGAGCCCGGCGATGAGCTCAGAAAGCGAGTTTGAGGAAAGGCGAGCACCATTGTAAATGTTAGCGGTCTCCTGGAGTATTTTCAGGAGATCTTGGAGTCCGCGGCGTAGTGCACAACAATTGTTCAGTCTTTCGATGTAAGGAGGGCGTTGTTAGGGATAAATCAGCAGAGGAAGAGATCTTCAGAACCAATTTCTCAAGAAGGAGGTGTTGCAAGCGACAAAAGTGCTACCGTGGTATAGTTGAACGAACAGAAGGAGTGGATAGGGAAGACAGTTGAGTGGGCTACAAGCAAGTATGTAAGGGGCAGGGTCTACACCTATGCTTAGTGACTAGCGTAAAATAAATTCTTCTTGGTCTGAAGTTGACTCTCAACTTCTAACTATCTGGGACTGGGCTTGAAGTTGTCTGCCAACTTGCTTCACCCCACTAAGGAAGCAGTTTATTCGGCTTATATAGACTTTTGGCTACCCAAAAGTCTCAAACAAACATACTAATACCATAAAATGCATTCACGGGAATCGTGTGAACCAGAGAGACCATTAGAAGATATTTCCTCAAGGTAAATATCTAGGTGCCATACCCATGCCAGCCACCCATCGGCCAGGGGTGGGAATTGATGTGGCCATTATATAGACCTTTCAGAGTCACTCGTAGTATCACCCACAACCTAGAACTGTACTGACATCCACTATGACAGCGTGTCCTAAAATAAAAAATCAACCGATGAATTTGCCACACTCACCCAAATTAAAAATATCTTGCAAATTCAAAAACTGTAAAAATATCTTCCCAGTTCCAATACTGTATACAATTATGGTCCTCATCTAAATTTTTTCGTGTGCGAATTTGCGCACATCACGCCCTCCCGCTCAAGACGAACGTCCCGGCTCGTCACTGCTCTCTGTTGTTCTTGTGGGAGTTCTATCCATTCATCAGGGAGAGTATAGGGTTCACTATAAGGATATGGTAGTAGCTCATTTCCAATATGATGAGAGAGTGTGTACCGTGCGATGACCGGCTCATCTCCTTGGTCAAGAGTTTCGTAGATTCGGCGTATGGTTTCATAGTGTTCTCTAATGAGCTCCTCCCGTTTCACTTCTCCAAACCTTCCAAATGTGAGGTAATAAACGTAGTATGCAAACTTTTCTGGCAACGGGTCCAGAAACGGGTATCTGAAGGAGAAAAAAACTCGCAACATAAGGACTGAGTCCTCACGAGTAAGGTGCGCCCCGTGAATGGTCTGGAAGCACATGCAAATACTAATGGCAAAAAAGGAAATTACTTCTGCTTCTCGAGGTCCTCTGTCATTTCGCGAAGCCAACGTCTAATTGGTAGCCGTCCAATAATTAAGGATGCATAGTTTCCCCCTGGGAGACTAGGCGGTGTTTGAGGCGATCTTCTTGGCGATCTTCCTCGCTGCTCCCGACGCCTTGCCCTCTTCGATGATCCGCCCCGATCACTTGATGGTCCAGCTCGTATCATCATCACGGCTCGGGAGGATCTGGTCTTCGCTGAGGTTGTGTTTCTGAGCGGAGCAACGTAAGGTTCCCATAGAGGATATGGGACCAGTCGATATTCCATATCAGGGGGCAAGCTGTAACCTCTCAGTCGCACATCTTGGTTGTTCTTGAGAAATACGTAAACTGGACGGATAATGTTCAGATATGTTTGCGACAAGTCTCCGATAGCTACCATTCCATACCTTCCTATAGAGTAATGATATATGACTTCCACAAACTCTGGACCTGCTTCCGTGAACCTTCCGTTTTGGAATGAGAATAGAACTCTGATCAATAGTCGGAAATCTTC
>NADL03000812.1:0-45895 GCA_002205965.3 Kappaphycus alvarezii | reverse complement strand
AAATGCCTTGGGGCCACCCTTCATTCAACACGTGTGCATGTGTACACGTGGAACATGCCTCATGCCT
Source organism: Kappaphycus alvarezii (assembly GCA_002205965.3). NCBI lineage: Eukaryota > Rhodophyta > Florideophyceae > Gigartinales > Solieriaceae > Kappaphycus > Kappaphycus alvarezii. Next base: position 45,828 of record NADL03000812.1, on the reverse strand, counting down.
TCTTATGAGGTTTGGCACGATGTGGGGTCATGTGATCGTCTTGCCAAATCAACAACACCCCCCTCGATTACATGACCTAAGCATCGTGCAGCTCTCCGAGGCCTAGGGATTTTATGCATTTTATAATAGAATGCGACCAAGAGGCTTAGTGAGTATATCTGCTGGCATATCTGTAGAAGTACGTGAAACATTGAAACAATTTTTCGAGTCACAGCATCTCGGACAAAATGATATGATATGTCAATGTGCTTATTTCGGCTGTTCACTCTTTCGTTACCCGCAAATGCTATTGTACCAGCATTATCACACCCGATTGTATCTGTGCTGTCTTTCGAGTTTCCCAATGCGTCTGCAAGAAGGCACCTGAGCCAAGCTGCCTCTTTGCAAGCCTCACACAGTGCAATATACTCCGCTTCGCATGTGGATTTTCGCAACGACCGTTTGTCTCCTAGACGACCAACTAATAGCTCCCCCACACAGTTTGAACACATATCCACTGGTGGACTTTCTCGAGTCCAAGGCAACCACCCCAGTCTGCATCGCTGAAGCCCTCTAGAATTTGCACTGGGAGATTTCCATTAGAACTACACCTAGTGACTGCGTTCCTTTGGTATATCTCAGAACTCTTTTGGCTGCTTGCCAGTGGTCCTCGCGAGGGTTCTCACATGTTGGGACAGTTTTCCCACCCACATTTGCAAGATCTGGACGTGACCCTACCATTAAGAAACATTAAGCAGCCAATGATCTGTCGATATGTTACATCGCAATACGGGCTAGTTGACGTCTCAGGGTGTAATCCTTGTCCATCGGAGTCTCACGGATTGCAACTGGCCATACCAAAAACGTTTCAAAATGGACTTGGAATACTCTGTCTGCGAGATATAGATCCGTCTAGGGACCTTTTTTCTATTTATTCCAAGCCCAATGCACTTTTTGGCCTCGCCAAATCTTTCCTCTCAAATCTCTTGTTCAGTTCACCTTTCATCCAGGTCACGGCTTTCAGGTCACTTCCCGCAAGAAGCAAGTCATCCACATATAGGGCAATCAGCATAACGCCTTTTTCTGATATGTTTATATATAGACAGACGTCACTTCTCGTAGTCTTGAAGCCAAGCGTGTGAATAAGGAAATCGTCTATCTTTTTGTGCCATTGTCGACTCGCTTCCTTAAGACCATAGATAGCCTTGAGAAGTTTGCAAAACATGATTGGGCCTGGAAGAGTCAACGATACCTTCAGGCTGCTCCATATAAATATCCTCTTTCTAAGTGACCGTTCAGAAAGGCCGTGACCACGTCCATTTGATGAAGCTCTAAATCGAAGTGGGCTACAATCGCCAACAACAATCGAATCGTTGTAAGTTTGATCACCGGCGCAAAAGTCTCTGAGTAATCAATCCCCTCAATTTGTTGAAAGCCCGCACAACCGGCGACCTTTTCCGTTTTGAGTCAACGTGCCGTTAACGTCCGGCATGTCCTTCACAGTAAATACCAGCGAGAAGTTAGAATATTGGCACCTTCGATCGTGGCACTAGTGCCCAGGTTCTGTTTTTGCGTTGGGACTCTAGCTCCTTATCAATCGCTTTCCGCCAGAACTTTGGTTGTGGTCCATCATCGCCTCTTTAAAGGAGTTCGGTATGTTGATGTCGCCACAGGAAGGTGTGAGTAAGCTGGTTCCCACCAGGCCTGTCCACCACTGTCGGGGTGGGCGTCGTGAACGAGTGGAGCGGCGAGGTTCCACATCGCCGGGACCAGCATCTTGCTCACCACTCACTTCTTCTGGTTGCAAAGTCTTATTAGTTGAGTCGGCTCATTACGTTGACTTTGAAAGTTCTCAACCTCCGCCGGTGACCCTTTCAATGCCATGTTCATTATCACCATTAGATGTTTCAGACTCAATTTCGTCAGTATTGGTCGCCTCCTCGGTCAACGTCCACTTCATTATCATCAAAAATGTTCACCGTAAGAGCAAGCCCCTGGTCTCGACTCATCGAACTGCACATCCCTGGAAATAACAATGCGATGTAGATTGTCATCCCAAATTTTGTAGCCTTAGTTCCCGGCGGATACCCAACAAACATTCCCGTTTTTGCGCGGTCGTCAAGTTTACGCACCTCATTACCAGGCACCTTGTACCAGCATTTACATCCAAACAACGTAGGTGAGATACATCGGCCTTTACTTCATCCATAGGTGAAATGGAGTAACGAGACCACCCAAAGCTCTTGTCGTGACACGATTGCGAACGTAAACTGCGTTATCCAGAGCTTCAGCCCAAAAAGCTTTCGGAACCTTCATATGGGACAGCATAAACCTGACGAGATCAATCAGGGTACGATTGAGCCGTTCTGCCACACCATTCTGTTCAGGTGTGTATGCAGCGGTCGTTTGATGAACAGTTCCTTGTGACGATAGAAAGGATTGGAACTCTGAAGAAAGATACTCTCCACCACGATCAGATCGAAGCGCTTTCACGCGTTGACCAGTGTGTGTGAAGGCATATTGGGCAAACTTCTGATAAAAAATGGAACGTTTCATCTTTACTCTTCATCGGATAGACAACACTCCAGTTTGAGTGGTAATCGATAAAAGTGACAAAGTATCTAGCACCACCTACTGACTGTACTTGGAGTGGGCCGCAGACGTCCGAATGGACCAAGTCTAGCAAATGTTTGGCCCTGCCTCCAGAGCGCTGTTTTAGGAATCACAGCACGAGTTGCTTTTCCTAACACACACGCATCACATGTCACAGATTCACAGTCAGAAGATGAGCTAGCGTCTCTTGTTATATCTGAAGAGGAGATATGAAGTCCACTTACCACGTTCTTACGAGCCATGGACAATATTCCTTCAGTGTGAACGTGGGCCAATCTTTCATGCCATGTCTTCAAAGAGGCTTTGTGCGCCGAATAAACCTCGTTACATGTGTCAAGCACATACAGCTCTCCTCGACTTGTGGCAGTAGCCACGATGCAGTCACTCCTATTCACAGTGCACTTGTCACGAACGAACTCAACGTCAAATCCATTATCGACCATCTTACGTACAGAAATTAGGGAAAAAGCAAAGCTTGGAACGTGCAGCACATTGGTGAGCTTGCATGACTTTTGAACTCCGTTCACTAAGAGCGTAATGGGGACGGTCCCGACTCCAGCTACTACTGCACACGCTTTTGTTCCCATTTCTACGCGGCTGTTTGAGACCTCCCTGTAGTCGGAGAACAGTCTCTTGTCAAATGTCATGTGCGCGGAGCATCCAGAGTCGATAAGCCAGGTGTTTGGTTATGTTGATACCACAGTTATCTACCTTGTTCATCAGACACATGTATCGACTTCATTAATTTCCAGATCTTCTTTCTCTTGAGCAATCATCGCAGTAGGCTTCTGTGACTGTCTACGTAGAAACCGGTCAGGTGGCGGTGGTCGCCCTCCCGTTGATGTCCTTTCCCCAGCAGCGGGCAGCGGAGTGTCCATTGTGTTGAAAAAGAGATAGAATGCATGCGATCCCATGGTTTTTAGTTGCCACCTGGACACGTGTACACTTGTAGCATGAAAAGCGAGTTGCACCCTTCTTCTGTGTGTACACCTATGACACGTGTAAAATGGGCCAAATCGAAAGTTGCCTGGGACGAAAGCCATTTTCGGGCAACTCAAAATCACGGCGCATTTTGTTTTTCAAACCACTTGGTATTCTGCCCTCTGATTGGCTGCTAGATACGCCTCCATACCACTCACATCGCTCCAAGTGGCGATCTGAGCTGATCATTGTGGAGCATTCTGACACTTGGCATGTTATGGTTGGTTGATGGTTTGTCTCTATTCTAGGCTCAAAGTACTGTACCCAATGTGTCATACGTGTACTGTCTCCTATGTGGCATACGTGTACTGTCTCCTCTCTGTCGTACGTGTACAGTATTATAGGTGTCGTGTACAAGTAAACAGTGGTTTCTATATTTATCCTATAGTTGCCTGGACTGGCTGCATACAGTTTACACTATACTCATTATACTGGCTGCATACAAATCACTCTTGCACAAGTATGCAGCCAAAGTATGTTGATGCAGCCACGTTGCTTTTACAGTATTGCACGTATAGCACGTAAGGCTTAATTCACGTTGAACGGCCTGCATGAGATTTACGTACTGTTACGTAACAACGTGAGACAAGCCCGCCAAAAATTGTTTTCTACTTTTATGATATTTAAGTTCCCGCCTTAAGTTCCCGCCTTTGGGTTCTGTTACAGGCCGAGAGATTACAGTTGCGTTGGCGGGTCACGTAAGGCATAATTCACGGGTTGACTGTTTTAGTGTACGTTTACGTAACAGAACATGCATGGCTAGCATGCACGCAATGTTACTTACGTTTTGAATATCGGTAATTATGAATTTCCCGCGCATGCAAATCAGGGATTCTGAGGCATCTCGGCTTGGGTAGGCTATAGGATCAACAAAGATAGTACTGCAAATGTAGATTTTGCTACTTTCATTTTGCTTCACGAAGCCGAAGTGAGTACCGGCAAACAGTATATAGTTGTAGTCTAATAGCTCACCCAAGTAAAGAAGAGGTACGGACTTGCCTTTGATTTCAACACCAACCTCACCCTTGCCGTTCTATCTCCTTTCTGTTTCTTTTATCCATCTACACTCTTTCCCTACTTCCCTTTTCATTCTCTCTCCTCATCCCTCATCATCCCCTGTTCCTTTCATCAGGTTATGGGCCCAGTCCACGCTACCGCTCTTTCCGCTTGATCCGTCCCTCAACCGTTGACGTTGACGTTGAGGTAATTGCTTTCTCTGTGTTGTTGGTGCTGTTGGTGTTGATTTGTTGCTTTGTGGTGATTGTTGTTGGGTTCTTGTCTTTGTTAGGACCCATTTGGTGATTGTTAAGCACTCTGTGTGTGGATCCTGAGTGTTTTTGTGGTTCTCATTGTGTGTTGTTGGAAGCTTTTGTTGATACGAACCAACTTTAAGGTTGTCAAGCACTCTGTGTGTGGATCCTGAGTGTTTTTGTGGTTACCATTGTGTGTTGAATCAGAGCAATCGTTGTTTGTGCTCTACTACTGTTGAGAACAATTTTGTGTTTTCAAGCACTCTGTGTGAGGATCCTGAGTGCTTGTGGTGTCATTGCTCTCATTGTTGTTTGTTGGTTTGGTTTTCTGTCTCTTTTGTGGTGGTCGTGGTTATTCGGCAATTGTCAGCTCGAGTTTATTGTTTGGAAATATTGGCCTTGTTGTTTGAGGAGAATCTAGGCCTGGTTGTTGATACCCCTTGCACTCTTGGAAAGCCTTCACGGCAACGGAAAAGAAGAAGACAGAGTGCCGGGGGTCCGCCCAAGTTTGTCCGATTCTTTTGCCGAATCGTGGTCTTGGCAATCGGTTTTGTGATCCTCTCACCGGCTGTACTCTTTTGAGAACAGTGCCTTTGTGTAACGCGAGTTGGACGGACCGTACCATACAAACCCACGCGGTCGATAACGCGAGTTATCAGAAGTCGTAAGACTGAACCCGATTCCCGGTGGGAATCACGGTGTACCAGCCGAGTCGGTCCGTTGCAGTGGCCCTTTTGCGCGCCGGCGGGACAGAGACGCTCCTCGCTTGAACGACCGATACGTACGCGAAACACCATCGCCCGTGGTCGGAGAGGGAACGACTGTCTTCTAATTCCTTACTCTGGTAGCATACCGGGTACTAGTGTTCTGCACTTGTACTTTGGTACCTGCTGGCTATACTTCTGTTGAGGTGTAGATACGTGCTGTGCACGGAAGGACGAGGCTCATTGGTGACCTTGAGTGCTTTCACACGAGTACGACGGAAGTCAAGCAACACAGTCCGGAAGGAAACGCGCCTGAGTTAGTACGGAAAGACTGTGATTGTGGTAAGACGCCCTTTGCTGCGGGGACCTTTCGGGGTAGTGGCTGAAAATTCCTGGCCGTCTACAGGTAAAGTCGCTGTGCTTACTCGTGGCACACGGATTGCGCTCAAAGTTGAAAGACCAGCACTGGCCGATATACAGGGGTAGCGCCCTAAGGCACAAATAAAGAGGTGGTAAAGAGGTAAAGAGGAGGAAAACTAAAGAGGTAAAGAGTTGGAAATTAAACACCACGTGTCTTTGAGTAAACGCTGCAAACTTCTTATAGGGAAAGGCTTGCCGTGACAAGCGACTATCGGTCGCCGGCTTGGGATACCCGAACAGAGGACTTTGCATACTCACTGCATACGTGGTAATAGAGGTTTCAGATACAAAGGGTCTTGGATAAAGACGTAGTCATGGACGATCGCGGAGGCGGAGTTCGAATTGAAAAGCTCACCAACAATAATTTCCATGTTTGGAAGCAGAAGGTGCAGCTTCTTCTCGCTCTCCGGGAGCTTGATGACTACATTGTGGATGATCCGCCTGAGGAATCGGATGATAGGGCTCTCAAATCATGGACTCGGGCCGACCGCAAAGCGGGCGCTCATCGGGTTGTCCCTTTCTGATGAGCACCTTGAGCATGTGCGCACTGCGGCAACTGCAAAGGAGATGTGGACTATTATTCTCAACACGTTTGAGGCACACACTCCTCAATAAACTTGCGGCTCGACGCCGGTTTTACACCGCGGCTATGGGGGTAACGAGAGAGTTTTGCAGTATGTTAACCGTGTAACGCAGCTAGCAGCGACCCTGAAATCCATGGATGTGACTATTGATGACAAAGAGATAGCCATGGCTGTGCTTAATGGATTGCCACCTCGTTTGACAATCTCATCGTTGCCTTGGATGCGCTCGGCAATGAGGACAGGGTGTTTACTTTGGAATTTGTGAAGAGCCGGTTGTTGCAGGAAGAGGAGCGTGCTCAAATGAGGGAGTCAAAAGGGACAAAATCCAATGCTGCACTCATATCCAATGCCCGTCCGAATGACTACGGAGGTAATGCTAGACAGCTGCACTGTACGAACTGCGGTCATTCTGGTCACACCGCGGACAGATGCTGGGGCAAAGATGTGAACGGTAGGCGCCCGGAAGCTCCAAGGGGCTATCGTGCATCCGGTTCTCGTAGTGGCAGAGCATCTAATAATCATCGAAACGAGAAAAATCGCCCGAGAAGAGATCAGCAGGCGTTCGTAGGTGCAAATGTATTTGATTCGACTGATTCTCATCCTTCAGCAGATAGTGGGGACAGCGTTGATGATGAAATTGTTTGCCTCATGTCACGAATTAAACAGGCCGGGATTTCGGCCGGAACTTCCTCCTGGTACGCAGATTCCGCATGTACTTCCCATATGACTTACGATAGGAGTGTTTTCACGAATTATACCGAATTTTCTGCAGCCTCAGTCGAAATGGGAACTAAAGCCCGGGCTAAGATTGCTGGGCGAGGTGACGTGGAGCTCACATTATTAGTAGATGGTTCTCGAAAGCGGTGTATTCTGCGAGATGTTGTCCACGTTCCTAGTTTCGAATATTCTCTCATCTCTGTAGGCAAAGCGGACATAGAAGGGATCAAAACTGTATTTGAGAACAAATCTTTGCAGATGACTAAGAATGGGAGAGTTGTAGCAACTGGAAAAATGCTGTGCAATAGCCTTCTTTATGCTATCGACATAGTCCAGAAGATACCAATGATACCTTGTACTCTGCGAAAGTCACCACACTCTCGACATGGCACGAGAGAATGGCTCACGTAAGCAAGCAGGGCATTGCATCTATGGTAAGGAACAATGTTGTGGACGGCGTGCAGATCAGTGGCTCGAATACATCCGAAATATGCACCTCATGCGTTCATGGAAAGGCTCATCGTTCAGCAGTGCCGAAGGAACGCACGACTGGTAGAGCTGAAGCGATGTTAGACCTTGTTCACAGTGACGTGTGTGGACCTATGGAGGTTTCTTCTGTTGGAGGGGCACGCTACTTTGTCACCTTCACGGACGATCACTCTTCCTGGGTTACCGTCTACATGATGCAGCGAAAGTCAGAGGTCTTTGATAAATATAAACTGTTCCAAGCTCGTAGCGAAGCCCATACTGGGCGTCGCATTGGCATTCTTCGTTCAGATCGAGGGGGAGAATATATGTCCACTGCATTCAAGGACTACCTTGCCGAGCGCGGCACAAAACATGAGCTTAGTGCAGTGGAGTCACCTGAACAGAATGGTGTTTCAGAGCGGCTGAACCGAACACTGATGGATCTGGTTCGGTCCATGCTACATGCAAAGAGTCTGCCAAAACAGTTCTGGGCCGAAGCTCTGGCGACTGCTGTATACATCCGAAACAGAGTTACAACTCGGGCACTTCCAAGCCACACGACCCCGCATCATATATGGTACGGTCGCAAGCCCAATTTGTCGCACCTTCGTACGTTCGGAAGCAAATGTTGGTACACCGTCCCGGCAAGTCAATTGAGTAAGCTTGACAACCGAGCACGGGAAGCAATTATGCTTGGATATGCGGAAGCCAGCAAAGCTTACAAACTGTGGGATCCTGAATTACACAAGGTAGTTGTTTCCAGAGATGTCAGATTCAGTGAGAGCGAAACCTGCCAGTCTGAAATAAATGAGAAAGAATCAGATGAGTATCTCTCAATTAGCTCCGATGAGGATCTTGTAAGTCTCGGCGTTGAACAGGATGCTCAAGTCCGGCTTCCTACACCGGACACAGTCGAAATAACTGCATCTTCGAGACAAGATATTCAGGGACAAGGGAATGACCAGGCTAATGTTGGAAACGACCCAACGGTCGCCGAAAACGTAGGTACAGATAACGAAATCCCTGAACCCCCTGAGGTGTCTGTAGCTCCTCGGAGATCTGAAAGGATTCGAAGAGCCCCAAATGCTTGGTGGAGATCAAACATATCCTTGACACCTAATGACACGGCTCTCGTTACAAATGTTGTCAACATCTCGTACGACACGCGGCGACAGGACCGGACGCAGACTTTTGGAAGTCCGCCATCGAGTCCGAGCGAGACTCGATTTCGGAACAAAACATGGAAGTTAGTCCCACGTTTGGAGGCCTCAAACATTCTGACTCCAAAATGGGTGTTTGCAATAAAAGATGCCCAGGACTCCAACGGAGGCTTTTCCCGAAAATCGAAGCGCGTCTTGTCGCTCGTGGTTTCCAACAGGTGAAAGGGGTAGATTATAATGAGACGTACGCCCCTGTCGTGAAGCTCACGTCAATTCGGGTGCTTTTGGCACTTGTCGCACATCAGGACCTGGAGCTGCATCAAATGGACGTTAAGACGGCATTTCTGAACGGTGAGGTGGAGGAGGACGTGTACATGGAACAGCCTGATGGATTTAAGGACGCCTCGAAACCAAATCATGTCTGCAAATTTCTGAAGGCCTTGTATGGTTTGAAACAGGCACATAGGCGGTGGCACCAGAAAATCGATGATTTTCTTGTTGATGGGCTCAAATTCAAAAGTGGCACTAATGATCCCTGTGTTTATGTAAAATTTGACCCGACCTCCGACTCAATCATGATTATCCTCCTGTATGTTGATGACTTGCTGCTTGCAGGAAACAACATGGAGGCGATTGCATGGATGAAGGGGAGCTGAACCGCCGTTTTGAAATGAAAGATTTGGGCGAAGCGAGAATGGTTGTGTGGGCTTGAAATTTCTCGCCGGAGATCCGAACGATCCTTGTGTTTATCCCAGCCACGTTTGTAGACAGCGTTTTAGAGCGATTTGGAATGCAGAATTGTAGACCTGTTCCAACTCCTATGAATCTAAACACTGACGAGTTGAACGTGGATCGGTCGGTAGATACGGGTAGTGATGCTCGGACAGATGCTCCATACAGGAGCGCCATTGGATCTCTCATGTATTTGTCTGTTGGAACACGACCTGATATATCTTATGCGGTTGGCAAACTTGCACGTTTCTGCGAAGAACCAAGAGAGAAGCATTGGTTAGCAGTAAAAAGAGTGTTAAGGTATCTCGCTGGGACCAAAGATTTAGGTCTTGTGTTCCGAGGGAATGCTGATCTGGGCTTGTCTGCATACTGTGACTCGGATTGGGCCGGAGATGTGTCCGATCGCAAATCGACGAGTGGTTTCGTGTTTCGCATGGCTGGAAGTGGGGTAAGTTGGTGCTCGCGAAAGCAAACGGTTGTCGCAGCTTCGTCATGTGAGGCCGAATACATTTCGTTAACTGCAGCAAGTAAAGAAGCAATATGGCTGAGACGTGTCGTTCGGGACATCCTTGAAACCTGGACATCGCTGGGCATGAAAGCACTTGGAATTGATCATGCTACTACAATATACAGCGATAACCAGGGGGCTATGGAGCTCGCTCGAAACGAGAGCACCAACAGACGCAACAAGCACATTGATATTGCATACCACTTTGTAAGAGATGCAGTTGTGCGTAAAGAGGTGGACTTGGTGTACGTGCCAACAACTGAAAATGTTGCTGACGCTTTGACAAAACCACTAGGGCGAGTTCAGATGACAAAACTTGTTAGACTGATTGTGATGGGTAGTAAGGGGAGCATGAATTAATGTAAAAACAATGTGATCGGGGGAGTGTTGAAAAAGGGATAGAATGCATGCGATCCCATGGTTTTTAGTTGCCACCTGGACACGTGTACACTTGTAGCATGAAAAAGCGAGTTGCACCCTTCTTCTGTGTGTACACCTATACACGTGTAAAATGGGCCAAATCGAAAGTTGCCTGGGACGAAAGCTCATTTTCGGGCAACTCAAAATCACGGCGCATTTTGCCATTTTTCAAACCACTTGGTATTCTGCCCTCTGATTGGCTGCTAGATACGCCTCCATACCACTCACATCGCTCCAAGTGGCGATGTCTGAGCTGATCATTGTGGAGCATTCTGACACTTGGCATGTTATGGTTGGTTGATGGTTTGTCTCTATTCTAGGCTCAAAGTACTGTACCCAATGTGTCATACGTGTACTGTCTCCTATGTGGCATACGTGTACTGTCTCCTCTCTGTCGTACGTGTACAGTATTATAGGTGTCGTACGTGTACAAGTAAACAGTGGTTTCTATATTTATCCTATAGTTGCCTGGACTGGCTGCATACAGTTTACACTATACTCATTATACTGGCTGCATACAAATCACTCTTGCACAAGTATGCAGCCAAAGTATGTTGATGCAGCCACGTTGCTTTTACAGTATTGCACGTATAGCACGTAAGGCTTAATTCACGTTGAACGGCCTGCATGAGATTTACGTACTGTTACGTAACAACGTGAGACAAGCCCGCCAAAAATTGTTTTCTACTTTTATGATATTTTAAGTTCCCGCCTTAAGTTCCCGCCTTTGGGTTCTGTTACAGGCCGAGAGATTACAGTTGCGTTGGCGGGTCACGTAAGGCATAATTCACGGGTTGACTGTTTTAGTGTACGTTTACGTAACAGAACATGCATGGCTAGCATGCACGCAATGTTACTTACGTTTTGAATATCGGTAATTATGAATTTCCCGCGCATGCAAATCAGGGATTCTGAGGCATCTCGGCTTGGGTAGGCTATAGGATCAACAAAGATAGTACTGCAAATGTAGATTTTGCTACTTTCATTTTGCTGTCACGAAGCCGAAGTGAGTACCGGCAAACAGTATATAGTTGTAGTCTAATAGCTCACCCAAGTAAAGAAGAGGTACGGACTTGCCTTTGATTTCAACACCAACCTCACCCTTGCCGTTCTATCTCTTTCTGTTTCTTTTATCCATCTACACTCTTTCCCTACTTCCCTTTTCATTCTCTCTCCTCATCCCTCATCATCCCCTGTTCCTTTCATCAGAGTATACTGTATAATAGGTTTGTCGAGGTAAGGTATGTACACGTGTACGTGTGGCAGTTGTGTATATGATGTACACGTGGTACAACAAAGAGTAGAAACCTTTGGTGCAGTGGTGTACACATACTGTACGGGTGTCAAGTTTCGTACTGTACCTCGTACTGTGCTTCTTACTGTACCTCGTACTGTACTTCTTACTGCACTTGAGTTCGTACAGTGGGAGTTGGTTATGAAAATACTATCATGGCTACACCGCTCCGGTCTCTCCAGGTACAGTAGAATGCCTGCTGTATCCGCCGGCTGCATTCAAAATCAGTTTTGTGATTCCATAATACGTATGAGGTTTTGATTATGATTAAGGTTTGCCCGCTGCATACAAAATCAGCTATGTGATTCTATAACACGTATGAGGTTTCTGATTATGATTAAGGTTTGTCCGCTGCATCCAAAATCAGCTATGTGATTCTATAACACGTATGAGGTTCTTATTATGATTACGGTTTGCCGGCTGCATCCAAAATCAGTTGTGTGATTCCATAATACGTATGACGGGTTGAGTCCGTTATTTTGGCACAAAAGAATTCGACTCGGATGAGTTTACAAAATAAGGTGCTGTATTGATGTGTGTATTGGGCCAAACTGTCTTACACGAATTTGACAACTTTGGAAGCAGTTCTAAAAATGCCCCAATTGAACGTTATTACTGGGCCAATATTTTTCAATCTGTCCAAATGGTTCAGTTTCTGTTTTTGTTAATGGACGCAGTGAGTTAAAGAGTAGTTGCAGGTTGTACTTAAGGTGAGAATTTTAGAGTACGAGTAAGTTCTGGGTAGCCAAGCCCGCAGCTTCATCCTCTCTCCACCAGCATTCCACATCGCAACTCATCCTCACTGTACTTCGCACTGTACATCGTAATATACCAAGTATGTACTTCTTACTGTACTTGTGTTGTACAGTAGGAATCGATTATGGCAATACTGTCATGACTCCTAGAAAGAGGTATTTGATTTTATATTACGTATGAGGTTTCTAGTTATGATTACGGATTGTCCGTCTGCATCCAAAAATTAGTTATGTGAATCCATCATACGTATAGATTTCTAGTTATGATTATGGGTTTTATCCAGCTGCATCCAAAAATCAGTTATGTGATTCCATCATACGTATGTATTTTCTAGTTATGATACTGATTGTACAACTGCTTCCAAAAATCAGTTATGTGATTCCATCATACGTATGTGGTTTCTAGTTATGATACTGATTTGTACAACTGCATCCAAAAATCAGTTATGTGATTCCATCATATGTATGAGGTTCGTATTATGATGAAGATTGGACCGACTGCATCCAAATCAGTTATGTGATTCTATTTCACTATGACGGATTGAGTCTGTTATTTTGGCACAAGGGAATTCGGTTCCGATAAGTCTGCAAAATAAGGTACTGTATTGATGTGTGTATGGGGCCAACCTATTTACACAAATTTGTCAACTTTGGAAGCAGTTCCAAATTTGCCCCTAATGACTGTTATCACCGGGCCAAGATCTTGAAATCCGCTCAAACGGCAATAGTTTGTGGTATTCTGTTAATGGACGCAGTGAGTTAGAAAGTAGTTGTAGGTTGTACTTAAGGCCAGGATTTTTGAGTTCCGAGTAAATTCTGGGTAGCCAAGCCCGCAACTTCATCCGTCCAGCAAAGTACTTCACCCTCTCCGATTCCCATTAGTTTATGGGCCAGTTCAACGCCGTCTCTTTCTCTGAACCCCGTAATGCGCCCTGTGTTGCTGCATTGTTTTTTGTCTATCTCAGTCTCTTGATTATGTCTACTCGTTCCGGTAAGCTATTTGAATAATTCCATTCTTTGCACATCGAAGTGATTCTCTTTGCACCTTTTGTTTGGTCTAAAGACTCATAATCCCAAAAGCTGTTACTGACGATCACTTCCACTTTTGTGCCTGCTTTTGCGGGGTTGTGCTAGACTCGGAATTAGCCTGGTGCCCCGAGTGCCCAGGGCTGCGACAGTTAGGACTTTGCCATCTGTGGGGAGGACAGTTGTGGAATCGATCGAAGTACTCGAACAGAAGGACCGCCGCCGAAGACGCTCGCGTTTCCTTCGTCTAGGGAAAGGTATAGGATCCCTCGTAAGTCAGTACCTCTGGATAAGCCAATAAAGAAAGTTCAACGCCTCTCTGCAAAGAAAGCTAAGGCCCTCGCCGATCGAGTTGCCAAGAAGGAACTAAAGGCTAAACGAAGAGTTCCGCCGAGGAACAAGAGGTACTGCAAGCTCTGTGATATTAGTGATGGACAAGGAGAAGGGAGAGAGCGCGAGCGGACGAGAGAGAGAGCGAGAAGAGGGAGAGTGAGCGAGTGGAGAGAGAGAGAGCAAGAGGAGAGAGGGAGTGAGTGACCAAGGAAAAGAGTTGAGAGAAGGGAAAGTGGTGAGAGACTTTACTTCGACCAAGAGTGGGCTGAGACCATGGCTTATATAGACTTCAGGGCGAGTCGCTTGATGCTTCGGCATGACCTGTGGAAGTTTCCAGAAGCCATGTAGACGACGGTGAAAGAATTACCCTAACTATCTGAGCTGATCTGAAAAAGATCAGCTCAAGCTCACAGCACAGTACAGTGCATAAACGTAACGGTCAAGATCTAGGTTGAACAGTAGAGTACAGTAAAGTACAGTAGCTGTCCCCGCATACATTGTCAGTAAGCTGTAGTTGTACCAACACGCCCCGTCAAACTAGAATTGACCATGATAACACCCCCTCGACCTAAAACAATCAGACAATTACTTTGAGGTGAACAAATAATGCCCAACTCATTCCGAAATCTTTCAAATTTCACTCGAAGCAAAGGTTTTGTCAGAATGTCAGAGATTTAACCTTCGGTTCGGCAATGTGACAAATGGACCTAATTTGCTGCCACTGCTTCACGAACAAAGTGGTATCGAATATCATATGTTTGTTGCGCTCGTTAATGGACTGGTTTTGTTGAAATGGGCTGTGTGTTCACTCAGTGCACCACTTGACATGCCAGCGCATGTGGCTTAGTGGTCGATGTGTTTACATGGTAGCATCGCGGGTTCGAGACCAGCAAGTGGTTGCATTGGTGAAAATTTAATTTGTGTGTTTTCGGCATTGCTTACTGTCCTATAGGTGATAGGAATGAGGCGTAAGATGTCTGAGTCCTTACAGCACGTTGTGGTCCCCTGAGTGAGGGAGAGTGTTGAAATGGGCTGTGTATTGACTCAGTGCACCACTTGACATGCCAGCGCATGTGGCTTAGTGGTCGATGTGTTTTTCCTACAGGTTTTGGCAGAGCTGATAGATCTGAGTTATCAACCAAGATTGAAATCGGAGTTGGATGATTTGAGCCCAGTATTTCAGACAAGACGTTAGACAACCATATTGCCTCCTTGGACGCAGTGCAAATGGAAATGTACTCTGCTTCACATGAAGACAGCGCAACACATCCTTGCTTCTTCGAGCGCCACGAAATAGGACCTCCGGACATCATGAAAACATAGCTTTCCGTCGACTTGCGAGTTGTGCGACAGCCGGCCCAATCAGAATCGCTGTAACCGATGATAGTTGGAGCAGAAGGGACTGTAACAGATTCCGAGGTCGCTAGTTCCCTTGAGATAACGATAAACTCGCTTTACGGCTTTCCAATGGCTTTCCAGAGGCTTCTCGCAGTGTTGTGAAAGTTTACCGACAGCAAATGTCCGGGCGAGTACATACCATTAAATACATGAGACTTCCGATTGCGGAGCGATACGGTATCGATGGGGAAAGATCAGCTTCTGAGTTGTTGTCCGAGCCCCCGTTTGAAAGAACCATAGGGGTATCAACAGGCTTCGCGGTGGCCATGTTGAATCTTTCAAGTATTTTCTCAGTGTAAGATTTCTGAGAGAGATGTAACGTCCTTGTTGATCGATTGCGAGTAACTTGGATTCCAAGAAACTCTTTGACAGGCCCCAGATCCTTCATCTTGAATCGACTCTTCAACTCAGTCTTGATGTTTTCCAGAGTTACTCGATCGTTTCCAGCAATAAGAAGGTCATCCACGTACAGAATAATTATGGAGATCGAAGAGCCCTGTCGAGAGACATAAAGACAGGGCTCATGAGGATTACTCATATAATGAAGCTCTGCGGTTAATAGCTCATGAATCTTGGCATACCACTGACGTGGAGCCTGTTTAAGCCCATACAGGGCCTTTTGAAGGCGGCATACGAGATTCGGCCTGGCTGGGTCGTGAAATCCGGACGGAACTTCCATGAATATTTCCTCTTCCAGCTCCCCATTAAGAAACGCGGTCACAACATCCATCTGGTCGCATTCAAGGTCAAAGAAGTTGTGATGCAGAGAAACAATCGTAGGGCAGAGAGAGAAACTACAGGAGCATAGGTTTCATTATACTCGAGACCTGGAACTTGTCGAAATCCTTTGGCGACTATGCGGACTTTGGGACCAACGTCTGGTTTCACACGGAAGACGTACCGGCAAGGAATGACGTGCATCCCTGGCTTTCGCGGGACAAGCTCGAACGTTCCATTTTCTCGTATGGAGTCTTCTTCCTTTTTGATTCCAGGCATCCAAAAGTCGACGTTCTCTGAAGAAGTAGCTTCCTCGTATGATGCTGGAATTCCAATAGAGACAAGAGCGGTTTCCGCAATGAGCGATACATCTTCAGACGACCCGGAGAGCCACCATCTGCCAGGCTTCTTCGCAATCCGGGATGAACGACGAGGAGCAGTACTAGGAGTACCCGGGCTGGATTGGACTGGGTTCATCCTCATTAGCGGCAAGTGATCCCTCATCTTGTTCGCTACCAGAAGGAGAGTCAATCAGCAGATCCTTGGAAGTGCGATTGCTGCCGATGGGATTCGTGTTCCCTTCCATTTGGTCGTCGAGAAAGCTTGAACAGTGTTGATCTTGCGGAGAATTCGAAGATTCGTCAAATGTGACGTCCCTGGAAACAACCATTTTTCAGCTGCAATGTCCCACAGCTTGTATCCCTTACTTTGGGTTGAGTACCCCATCATTAGTGCCTCACGAGACCTGGGATCCAACTTCTTGAGATCCTTCTTAGGAATAACGTACCAACATTGCGCACCGAACACTCGCAGATGGGAGATATCTGGTGGTGTTCCATTCCAAAGTTCATAAGGAGTAGTATTGTCAGGCAGGGAACTGGATGTAACCCGATTTAGTACATACACAGCGGTAGAAAGCGCTTCAGCCCAGAAGTGCTTTGGAAGGGACTTGTGATGCAGCATTGATCGGACCAGATTGAGAAGGGTTCGGTTCATTCTTTCAGCTGTTCCATTTTGCTGAGGAGTATGAGCCACTGTAAGCTGATGTTGAATACCTTGTGCCTCCAGGAAGTTCTTGAATGCTGTAGATAGATATTCGCCTCCGTTGTCCGACCGTAAAGCCTTTACCAGAAGCTGATCGTTCTCGAACGGGATTTTGGTGTCATGGAACTCGAGGACGTGAAGAGCTTCTAGAGACTGGCTGGTGTGTTTTTCTGCGAAGGCCTTGTACTTCTTGAAGCACTCTAAAACCTTAGATTTGTGAGTGATAGGATAGGCGACTGTCCATTTGGAATAGTCATCAATGAAAGACACTAAGTACCGCGCCCCACCGAGAGATGGAATCTCCACAGGCCCTAAAACATCTGAGTGAACCAGTTGGAGGGGTTTCGTAGACCGCCCTTTTCTTGACTTTGGGATTGGTGCACGGTGTGATTTTCCAAGAATGCATCCCACACAAGAGTCAGGGGTCCCAGAGTTGACGTACTTAACACCTGTGACAGCTCCATGACTGACCATCGACTTGATCTCAGCGGTATTAATGTGAGCCAGTCGCTCGTGCCATGTCTTCAGAGATGTAAGCAAGGAAACTTCCGAGTCATTAGCCTTTGATGGACTTTGACAGGTATCTAGTATATAAAGGCCTTTGACAAGAGTGCCGGTGGCCACTAGAGATCCATCGGTGTTGTCTGTAAGCAGAACAGCGTTGCGATTGAATTGGGAGTTAATGCCGCGATTTGCCATTTCGGATACCGAGAGCAGCTGGTATCGAAGGGTAGGAACGTGAAGTACGTTCTTTAGTAGGCATTGAACGGTATCCTTTTTATAACGGAGAGTCAGCACTACGTCACCTGTTCCCTCGATAGAGGCTGTAGAATCTGCTCCCAGATCCAGAGTTGAGTTAGCCGAGGACTCTTGGTATGAAACAAAGGCCGAGCGATCGTGCGTGACATGGGAGGTACAGCCCGAATCGATAACCCATTCATTAGCAAGGGATACAGAGCTACCAATAGTTTGTAGCGCCACATTGGCTTGGTTCAAGGGATTCGCTTCAATGTGACAATTATTTCCATCAACCGAGTGATCGGTGGTGACATTGCTTACAACGATCTCGTTCTCACATTCCGGAGTTGCAGCGTTGCAATCAGCGACGCGATGAGTAGGCATGGATACCAAGCAGACGAGGTCTCTGTCTTCTTCTTTCTCAAGGGAAGCTTGGGAAGCTACAAGACCTTTTCCCCCATCTCGGCCCTTGTTCAAGTGGGCTCGAGCTGGGTGGCCAACAGGAGCAAGGTGTGGGTACTTTTTGAAGCAGCGACTGCTGTCACGATGCTTTCCACAGTGTATGCATATCTCAGCGGTAGGGTCTCGCTTGAACTTGGGCCGTTGCTTTCCAAGAAGAGCCGCGGATTCCGAAGCCCTCAAGGTCCTGATCTCGTTGGGCATGGCGCTGCTCCTCTTGGCGGCATCTGCTTTGAACGAACTCGAAGGAGAATTTGTCGTCATCGAGATGAGCAGCGTCAAGGGCCGAGATGAGAGTATCAAAGCGATCTGGCAGGCCGTTAAGTAGCGCCATGGCCATTTCGCTGTCTTCGATGTGGACGGACATCGACTTGAGAGTGGCAGCGAGCTGGCGGATACGGGCGGCGAACGAGAGCACTTTCTCGTTCGGGTTCATCTTGGCGGTATAGAATCGGCGCCTGGCAGCCAGTTTTTGAGAAGAGTATGCTTCTCAAAGATATCACAAATCAGGGACCACATGACCTTGGCGGTATTGCATGCTGGACTTGTTCGAGATGGGTATCAGATAGAGTCAGTCCGATGGTAGCCCTAGCCTTGCAATCCGCCTTCCTCCATGCGGATGTTGAAAAAGGGATAGAATGCATGCGATCCCATGGTTTTTAGGTGCCACCTGGACACGTGTACACTTGTAGCATGAAAAGCGAGTTGCACCCTTTTCTGTGTGTACACCTATGACACGTGTAAAATGGGCCAAAATCGAAAGTTGCCTGGGACGAAAGCTCATTTCGGGCAACTCAAAATCACGGCGCATTTTACCGTTTTTTCAAACCACTGGTATTCTGCCCTCGATTGGCTGCTAGATACGCCCTCCATACCACTCACATCGCTCCAAGTGGCGATGTCTGAGCTGATCATTGTGGAGCATTCTGACACTTGGCATGTTATGGTTGGTTGATGGTTTGTCTCTGTATTCTAGGCTCAAAGTACTGTACGCAATGTGTCATACGTGTACTGTCTCCTATGTGGCATACGTGTATTTCTCCTCTCTGTCGTACGTGTACAGTATTATAGGTGTCGTACGTGTACAAGTAAACAGTGGTTTCTATATTTATCCTATAGTTGCCTGGACTGGCTGCATACAATTGTTACACTATCATTGTACTGGCTGCATACAAATCACTCTTGCACAAGTATGCAGCCAAAGTATGTTGATGCAGCCACGTCGCTTTTACAGTATTGCACGTATAGCACGTAAGGCTTAATTCACGTTGAACGGCCTGCATGAGATTTACGTACTGTTACGTAACAACGTGAGACAAGCCCGCCAAAAATTGTTTTCTACTTTTATGATATTTTAAGTTCCCGCCTTAAGTTCCCGCGTTTGGGTTCTGTTACAGGCCGAGAGATTACAGTTGCGTTGGCGGGTCACGTAAGGCATAATTCACGGGTTGACTGTTTTTAGTGTACGTTTACGTAACAGAACATGCATGGCTAGCATGCACGCAATGTTACTTACGTTTTGAATATCGGTAATTATGAATTTCCCACGCATGCAAATCAGGGATTCTGAGGCATCTCGGCTTGGGTAGGCTATAGGATCAACAAAGATAGTACTACAAATGCAGATTTTGCTACTTTCATTTTGCTGTCACGAAGCCGAAGTGAGTACCGGCAAACAGTACATAGTTGTAGTCTAATAGCTCACCCAAGTAAAGAAGAGGCACGGACTTGCCTTTGATTTCAACACCAACCTCACCCTTGCCGTTCTATCTCCTTTCTGTTTCTTTTATCCATCTACACTCTTTCCCTACTTCCCTTTTCATTCTCTCTCCTCAACCCTCATCATCCCTGTTCCTTTCATCAGCGGAGTATGTAGGTGACGAGGATTCCGGAGGGTCTTCAGTAAGGTGGTCGTCAACTTCCCTCAGTGAGAGCAATAGTTGAATTCTCGACTTCCAGATGTGGAAGTTGTCATCACGGAGCTTCTCGAGGCTGTCGAGTCGAAGTCCTGAAGAGTCCATGGAGAAAAGCAGTGGAGTGAGAGAAAACTGTGCTTATAGATAGAGGGAGCATAGGGGGTCGAGAACAGATTTACTTATTTCTACGATCAATGTGCCTGTTGCGATCGTGTCTCGTCTGGAAGAGACGGTTGCAGCAAACACACGGAGTGATGGCTGATCTCCTCTCGACTCTGTTTCGACACTTCTTTCCACCTCTGTGCTGCTCGAGCTGCTTTGGACCCGAGACTTTGAGTTGGCAAAGGTCACAAACTAGGAGGGAAGACTTGGGCTTGGAGATAGGAGGAACATGAGTTGGAGGTAGGGGAACGAATGGAGCCGGAGAGAGAGGTTCGACTGAAAGAGGAGTCGGAACCCTTGGAGATGAAGGAGCAAATGCAACAGAAGGGGCAGCAGGAGAGAGTGGAGATTGGATGGGAGCAGCTGGAGCTGGAGACGTCGAGGCCAGAGAAGGGAAGATGAGAGAAACCACTTGAATGGGTCGGGGTGTCGGAGGTTTCGGATCATTCTTCTTTTCGGCTCTCCTCCCTTTGATTTCCTGCTTGGCTTCGATACTCTGCTCGATGAGGCAGGAAGCGGCTTGGAGCGAAGGTTCGTTGGCTTTGACTTCTTTCGTAGAGGTTTCGGAGCTAGAGATTTCGGACGAGCAGGCAGTTTCGGACGGTTGGCAAGGGAAAGGATATGGTTTAAGAAGGAGTCCTTCTTCTCCGGAGGAGGAGGCTTGGAGACGACTTCGACTTGAACAACCTCTGGAGTAGTCGCGGTGGAAGGAATGTCGTTACCTTCGCCGTCCGACTCAATAGCGTAATCGTCGATGAAATGGCACTTCGGACGGGGAGGAGGCTTGGCGGAGGATTCGTCGAAGGTAAGGCGGCGAATTACGGGATCGTTCGGAGGGATGTCGATGCCGCGACGAAATACGGAGAGTGAGATGACCACTGGTAACAAAATTTGTGAGGTTAGGCGGAGGATAAGGCAATGCTTCGGGATGGTATGAGAAAAGCACAAGATGGTTTGGACTTACTGTTGCGACTAGGCACGGGCCGGAGACAAACCGGGGTATGTAACACGGGGGCGAGACAAGAAGCAACGAGAGCAAGACGGGCCGCAAGATGTACTGGAATCTGTGGTGTGGGGATGAAGAGCGGCGACGGGCTGCAAAAAGAACAGGAGTAGGTAGAGCAGGGACGACGGACGCTAAGCAGGCCACAAGACAGGAGGTCAGTAGATAATGCAGAGACGTCAAGAGAGTGCGGTCAAACCTTACGGCTTTTTTTTTTTCTTCCCTAACGGAGTGTAGGGTAGCCTCCGCGAAGTTGTTCAGTCTGTCCCTTGAAACAGGGTCACCGGCGGAGGTTGAGAACTTTCAAAGTCAACGTAATGAGACCGACTCAACTAATGAGACTTTGCAACCAGAAGAAGTGAGTGGTGAGCAAGATGCTGGTCCCGGCGATGTGGAACCTCGCCGCTCCATTCGTTCACGACGCCCACCCTGACAGTGGTGGACAGGCCTGGTGGGAACCAGCTTATTCACACCTTCCTGTGGCGACATCAACATACCGAACTCCTTTAAAGAGGCGATGGATGGACCACAACCAAAGTTCTGGCAGAAAGCGATTGATAAGGAGCTAGAGTCCCAACGCAAAAACAGAACCTGGGCAGTAGTGCCACGATCGGAAGGTGCCAATATTCTAACTTCTCGCTGGGTATTTACTGTGAAGGACATGCCGGACGTTAACGGCACGTTGACTCAAAAGGGAAAAGGTCGCCTGGTTGTGCGGGGCTTTCAACAAATTGAGGGGATTGATTACCCAGAGACTTTTGCGCCGGTGATCAAATTTACAACGATTCGATTGTTGTTGGCGATTGTAGCCCACTTCGATTTAGAGCTTCATCAAATGGACGTGGTCACGGCCTTTCTGAACGGTCACTTAGAAGAGGATATTTATATGGAGCAGCCTGAAGGTATCGTTGACTCTTCCAGGCTCAATCATGTTTGCAAACTTCTCAAGGCTATCTATGGTCTTAAGCAAGCGAGTCGACAATGGCACAAAAAGATAGACGATTTCCTTATTCACACGCTTGGCTTCAAGACTACGAGAAGTGACGCCTGTCTATATACAAACTAATCAGAAAAAGGCGTTGTGCTGATTGCCCTATATGTGGATGACTTGCTTCTTGCGGGAAGTGACCTGAAAGCAGTGACCTGGATGAAAGGTGAACTGAACAAGAGATTTGAGATGAAAGATTTAGGCGAGACCAAAAAGTGCATTGGGCTTGAAATAAGAGAAAAAGGGTCCCTAGACTGTTGGATGTACAGTACACTGTGTGCACATACTGTATGGTATGACAAGTGATTACAGTATGTGCGAGTGGAGGTGTATATGTACTGTACAAGTTTGCTGTCACCGGTTGTGTGATTACAGGTTACGGTTGATGTGAATTGTGATGACATGGATGGATTACAGTGATGTAGAATGTTACGTACATGCACGTAACTATGATGTGGTGATCACAGTGAATTGATGATTACGTGTAATGTCATCAGAATAGGTGAGCTGGACTGTCATGTACGATGGTAGAAACGTAACCTAGGGTAATAGTGTAGTGTGTTGGTGCATACAGAGCTACCAATAGTTTGTAGCGCCACATTGGCTTGGTTCAAGGGATTTGCTTCAATGTGACCATTATTTCCATCAACCGAGTGATCGGTGGTGACATTGCTTACAACGATCTCGTTCTCACATTCCGGAGTTGCAGCGTTGCAATCAGCGACGCGATGAGTAGGCATGGATTCCAAGCAGACGAGGTCTCTGTCTTCTTCTTTCTCAAGGGAAGCTTGGGAAGCTACAAGACCTTTTCCCCCATCTCGGCCCTTGTTCAAGTGGGCTCGAGCTGGGTGGCCAACAGGAGCAAGGTGTGGGTACTTTTTGAAGCAGCGACTGCTGTCACGATGCTTTCCACAGTGTATGCATATCTCAGCGGTAGGGTCTCGCTTGAACTTGGGCCGTTGCTTTCCAAGAAGAGCCGCGGATTCCGAAGCCCTCAATGCGTCCTGATCTCGTTGGGCATGGCGCTGCTCCTCTTGGCGGCATCTGCTTTGAACGAACTCGAAGGAGAATTTGTCGTCATCGAGATGAGCAGCGTCAAGGGCCGAGATGAGAGTATCAAAGCGATCTGGCAGGCCGTTAAGTAGCGCCATGGCCATTTCGCTGTCTTCGATGTGGACGGACATCGACTTGAGAGTGGCAGCGAGCTGGCGGATACGGGCGGCGAACGAGAGCACTTTCTCGTTCGGGTTCATCTTGGCGGTATAGAATCGGCGCCTGGCAGCCAGTTTATTGAGAAGAGTACTGTTCAGTCTGTCCCTATACGGAGTATAGGGTAGTGTCCGGGGTGCGCGAGCAAGCGAGATGGATTCGTGAGCAGCGCAAGTGTCCTGGGCCCATAACCTGATGGACAAGGAGAAGGGAGAGAGCGCGAGCGGACGAGAGAGAGAGCGAGAAGAGGGAGAGAGAGCGAGTGGAGAGAGAGAGAAAGCAAGAGGAGAGAGAGAGTGAGCGACCAAGGAGAAGAGTTGAGAGAAGGGAAAGTGGTAAGAGACTTTACTTCGACCAAGAGTGGGCTGAGACCATGGCTTATATAGACTTCAGGGCGAGTCGCTTGATGCTTCGGCACGACTTGTGGAAGTTTCCAGAAGCCATGTAGACGACGGTGAAGGAATAACCCTAAACCTATCTGAGCTGATCTGAAAAAAAATCAGCTCAAGCTCACAGCACAGTACAGTGCATAAACGTAACGGTCAAGATCTAGGTTGAACAGTAAAGTACAGTAAAGTACAGTAGCTGTCCCCGCATACATTGTCAGTTAGCTGTAATTGTACCAACAGTCATGACTCCTAGAAACAGGTATTTGATTTTATATTACGTATGAGGTGTTGGTAATTTTGTGAGACGATCACACGCCCATCGCCTTGACTAGACGTCTCGCACGGAGGTTGGGAAGCTGTATATCTGTACACGTGGACCTATGTGGTTCTGAAGGATAATATATGCCAAATTTACCCGAAAAACAAAGTTGCCGGGGACGAAAAGCCATTTTCGAGGGGTCGACGATAAATGCAAATTTTGCATAATTGTTGACAAGTGGAACTTGGCCCATAATGCCTAGGCTAAGAATTGCCTGCTTTAATCCTATTGGCTGATAGGTCAAATGCTGCAATTCTATTGGCTGGTGATGTACACGTGTAATGGCTGTAGAGGTGTAAGGGTTGACTTTGAGCTATTTTAGAGGGCAGAATGGTGTTTATGGGGTCATTTTACATAGGGTAGGGCACTGTAAGTGGGTGAGGAGTATACTGTATAATAGGTTTGTCGAGGTAAGGTATGTACACGTGTACGTGGTGGCAGTTGTGTATGTGATGTACACGTGGTACAACAAAGAGTAGAAACCTTTGGTGCAGTGGTGTACACATACTGTACTGGTGTCAAGTTTCGTACTGTACCTCGTACTGTGTTTCTTACTGTACCTCGTACTGTACTTCTCACTGCACTTGAGTTCGTACAGTGGGAGTTGGTTATGAAAATACTATCATGGCTACACCGCTCCGGTCTCTCCAGGTACAGTAGAATGCCTGCTGTATCCGCCGGCTGCATTCAAAATCAGTTTTGTGATTCCATAATACGTATGAGGTTTTTGATTATGATTAAGGTTTGCCCGCTGCATACAAAATCAGCTATGTGATTCTATAACACGTATGAGGTTTCTGATTATGATTACAGTTTGCCGGCTGCATCCAAAATCAGTTGTGTGATTCCATAATACATATGAGGTTTCTGATTATGATTAAGGTTTGCCCGCTGCATCCAAAATCGGTTTTTTGATTCTATAATACGTATGAGGTTTTTTAATTATGATTACGGTTAGTCCGGCTGCATCCGAAATCAGTTATGTGATTCTATAACACGTATGAGGTTTCTAATTATGATTACGGTTAGTCCGGCTGCATCACAAAATCAGTTATGTGATTCTATAACACGTATGAGGTTTCTTATTATGATTACGGTTTGCCGGCTGCATCCAAAATCAGTTGTGTGATTCCATAATACGTATGACGGGTTGAGTCCGTTATTTTGGCACAAAAGAATTCGATTCGGATGAGTTTACAAAATAAGGTGCTGTATTGATGTGTGTATTGGGCCAAACTGTCTTACAAGAATTTGACAACTTTGGAAGCAGTTCTAAAAATGCCCCAATTGAACGTTATTACTGGGCCAATCTGTTTCAATCTGTCCAAATGGTTCAGTTTCTATGTTTTTGTTAATGAACGCAGTGAGTTAGAGAGTAGTTGCAGGTTGTACTTAAGGTGAGAATTTTAGAGTACCGAGTAAATTCTGGGTAGCCAAGCCCGCAGCTTCATCCTCTCTCCCACCAGCCTTCCCCATCGCAACTCATCTTCAGGTTATGGGCCCAGTTCAACGCTATCTATCTCTTTGATTCCCGTAAGTCCCCCTGTGCCGTTGTCCTGTCTCGCTTTGTTTGTCTCAGCCTGTTGAATATGTCTCACGTTCCTGGTAAGTTATTTGAATAATTCCATTTCTTTGCACATCGAAGTGATTCTCTTTGCACCTTTTGGTTGGTCTAAAGACTTGTAATTCCATAAAGCTGTTACTGACGATCACTTCCACTATCTGTGCCTGCTTGTGCGGGGTTGTGCTAGACTCGGAATTAGCCCTGGTGCCGCGAGTGCCCAGGGCTCCATCGGTCAGAGGTTTACCGTCAGGGAGGAGGTCAAGTGTGGAGAGGATCGAGGTTATTGAACCGACAACACCACCGCCGCCGACGCTCGCCCTTCCTGCCGCCCAGGAAGGATACAGGATCCCCCGCAGGTCAGTACCTCCACAGAAGCCGATTAGAAAAATTCAACGACTCTCGGCCAAGAAAGCCAAATCGCTTGCCGATCGAATCGCGAAGAGGGAGCTGAAGGCGAAGAAGCGAGTTCCGCCGAGGCACAAGAGGTACTGCAAGACCTGCCAGATTAGCTGCAATAGTGCTAAGACATTCTACGATCACGTACATTCTAAGGGTCATAATACTAGAGTAGCCAACAAAAAGGAGACCCCTAGGTGTACTGTTTGTCATAGAGTGTTCGACTCCCACGAAGTTCTGAAACGCCACGAGAACGGGAAAGATCACTTGAAAGTATTTTTGTCTCAGCAGTAAAAGGGATCCTATACTTTGGTTAAAAGCGAGTGCTCGGCCTTTGCATTTAGCTTAGAGTTTCGTGTGCTGTGTTCTTATAGAGGTGGGCTTGCCATTGCAAGGGACTATCGGTCCCCGGTTTGGGATCTTCGAACAGAACACAAGCACCTCTAATCTATTTGCAATGAGTAGCGGAGAAGATCAAGGAGGAGGACCTATGAAGATCGAAAAGCTCACGGATACCAATTTCTACATGTGGAAACAGAAGATTCAGCTCCTGTTGGCCCTTCGCGATGTGGAACAGTACATTACTGATGGCACCGTTCCTGAAGATGAACAATCTTCCACTTACAAGGCATGGAAGCAAGGGGATCGAAAGGCCCGGGCCATCATCGGCCTGTCGCTGTCCGATGATCACTTGGATCATGTGAGAGATGCTGTCACAGCCAAAGAAATGTGGGACGCCATCTTGGAAGTTTTTGAGCGCCACACATTACTAAATAAGCTGGCGGCCCGGAGAGACTTCTACACGGTCACCATGCTAGACAATGAGAACGTTTTGCCGTACATAGGACGTGTGCGACACCTAGCAGCTCGCTTAGAGTCAATGGGAGTCATCATTGATGACAAGGAAATGGCTATGGCAGTTCTCAATGGTCTTCCGCAGAGGTTTCAAAATCTCATTGTAGCGCTTGACGCTCTGGGATCCGAAGATAATACGTTCGGAGAAGAATATGTAAAAAGTCGCCTGCTCCAAAAGGAGCAACGTGCATCGATGAAGCTTACTAGAAGGCAGAATCCGCCAAGTTCTGCTCTTATTGGGCACATCTGAAGATGAGTTGCGATGGGGAAGGCTGGTGGGAGAGAGGATGAAGCTGCGGGCTTGGCTACCCAGAATTTACTCGGTACTCTAAAATTCTCACCTTAAGTACAACCTGCAACTACTCTCTAACTCACTGCGTTCATTAACAAAAACATAGAAACTGAACCATTTGGATAGATTGAAACAGATTGGCCCAGTAATAACGTTCAATTGGAGCATTTTTAGAACTGCTTCCAAAGTTGTCAAATTCGTGTAAGACAGTTTGGCCCAATACACACATCAATACAGCACCTTATTTTGTAAACTCATCCGAATCGAATTCTTTTGTGCCAAAATAACGGCCTCAACCCGTCATACGTATTATGGAATCACACAACTGATTTTGGATGCAGCCGGCAAACCGTAATCATAATAAGAAACCTCATACGTGTTATAGAATCACATAACTGATTTTGTGATGCAGCCGGACTAACCGTAATCATAATTAGAAACCTCATACGTGTTATAGAATCACATAACTGATTTCGGATGCAGCCGGACTAGCCGTAATCATAATTAGAAACCTCATACGTATTATAGAATCACATAACTGATTTTGGATGCAGCCGGCAAACCGTAATCATAATCAGAAATCTCATACGTATGGTAGAATCACATAACTGATTTCGGGTGCAGCCGGACTAACCATAATCATAACTGAAACCTCATACGTATTATAGAATCACAAAACTGATTTTGGATGCAGCCGGCGGATACAGCAGGCATTCTACTGTACCTGGAGAGACCGGAGCGGTGTAGCCATGATAGTATTTTCATAACCAACTCCCACTGTACGAACTCAAGTGCAGTAAGAAGTACAGTACGAGGTACAGTAAGAACACAGTACGAGGTACAGTACGAAACTTGACACCAGTACAGTATGTGTACACCACTGCACCAAAGGTTTCTACTCTTTGCTGTACCACGTGTACATCACATACACAACTGCCACCACGTACACGTGTACATACCTTACCTCGACATACCTCTTATACAGTATACTCCTCACCCACTTACAGTGCCCTACCCTATGTAAAATGACCCCATAAACACCATTCTGCCCTCTAAAATAGCTCAAAGTCAACCCTTACACCTCTACAGCCATTACACGTGTACATCACCAGCCAATAGAATTGCAGCATTTGACCTATCAGCCAATAGGATTAAAGCAGGCAATTCTTAGCCTAGGCATTATGGGCCAAGTTCCACTTGTCAACAATTATGCAAAATTTGCATTTATCGTCGACCCCTCGAAAATGGCTTTTCGTCCCCGGCAACTTTGTTTTTCGGGTAAATTTGGCATATATTATCCTTCAGAACCACATGTGTCCACGTGTACAGATATACAGCTTCCCAACCTCCGTGCGAGACGTCTAGTCAAGGCGATGGGCGTGTGATCGTCTCACAAAATCACCAAACCCCCCCTCGATCACATGCCCTAAGCATCGCGCAGATCGCCAAGTCCCAGAAACCTCACACATTTATTGAACGAAAGTCGTCCAAGAGGCTTCGTTAGTATATCTGCTGGCATTTCGGAAGACGGTACACGGAAGAGGGAAACAATATTGCGATGGATAGCATCTCTGACAAAGTGGTATGAGATATCGATATGCTTGTTACGCCGGTTGACCCCCTCGTTGCCTGCAAAGGATATAGTTCCTGTATTATCACAACCGATTGTAACAGTACCATCTTCTGATTTTCCCAATGCATCTGCCAGAAGGCATCTTAGCCAGGCGGCTTCTTTGCAGGCATCACAAAGCGCGATGTACTCTGCTTCGCAGGTAGACTTTGCAACAACCGTTTGCCTCCTCGACGACCAGCTGACGGCTCCACCACAAAGCTTGAATACATAGCCGCTGGTGGACTTTCTTGAGTTCAAGCAGCCACCCCAGTCCGCATCACTAAAGCCTTCGAGGTACTCCACTGAGAGATTTCCGTTTAGGACAACACCAGTTGAGAGTGTTCCTTTGATGAACCTCAAAACCCTTTTCGCGGCCTGCCAGTGGTCCTCGCGAGGCTTCTCACAGTGTTGAGACAGTTTTCCAACGGCGTAGGCTAAATCTGGACGAGAACCAACCATCAGGAACATCAGACAGCCGATGATCTGTCGATACGGGACATCGCAGTACGGGCTTGTCGAAGACTCGGGGTGGAATCCCTGTTCCATTGGTGTAGTCACGGAATTACAACTGAACATTCCAAAACGTTTCAGTACGGATTCGGCATACGCCTTCTGCGATATACAGACTAGCTTGGACGACCTTTTCCTACTAATTTCAAGCCCTATGCACTTTTTCGCCTCTCCCAGGTCTTTCATCTCAAACCTTTTATTTAATTCCGCTTTCATCCAGGCCACGGCGGTTATATCACTACCGGCGAGCAGCAAGTCATCCACATAAAGGGCAATGAGCATTATGCTGTCATTCGATATGTTTGTGTACAAGCACGCGTCACTTCTCGTCGTCTTAAACCCAAGCCCATTAATCAAGAAGTCGTCAATCTTTTTGTGCCATTGACGACTCGCTTGTTTAAGGCCATAAATAGCCTTGAGGAGTTTGCAAACATGGTTTGGTTTGGAAGGGTCGACGCATCCTTCCGGTTGTTCCATGTAAATATCCTCCTCTAATTCTCCATTTAGAAACGCGGTAACCACGTCCATTTGGTGGAGCTCTAAGTCAAAATGGGCAACAATAGCTAGTAGCAATCGAATTGTCGTGAATTTGATTACCGGGGCGAAAGTCTCTGAGTAATCAACTCCTTCAATCTGCTGGAAACCTCTTGCGACTAGGCGACCCTTTCCTTGCTGAATAAGGTGGCCCTGATCATCTGGAATATCTTTAACGGTGAAAACCCAGCGCGATGAGAGGATGTTAGAGGCTTGTGAGCGCGGAACCAGCGTCCAAGTCTGGTTTTTGCGTTGGGATTTTAACTCTTTGTCAACTGCTTTCTGCCAGAAATCTGGTTGCGTCCCACTCATCGCTTCCTTGAACGAGTCTGGTACCGGAACATCCTCATTAGACGTGCTGAGTAAATTAGTTCCTAAGAGGCCCTTCCACCATTGTCTTGGTGGGCGACGTGATCGACCTGATCTGCGAAGTGGTACATTGCTAGGTCCATCTCCGTCTGCACCACTTGTATGCTCTGGTTCCAAGCTCGCATCCGGGGGCTCTGGGTTCATATTTGGATTTAGAACGGGCTCATTTTGACCTCCCAATGACTCAGAGTTGCCATTTTCACCGATATTTGCCATTAAAGTATCGGGGTCAGTTTCGTCAGCAACGCTCACATCCTCTGGCTCAAAATTTTCGTCATTTTGATGCGATATATTGTCGTCAACCGAACAAGGCCCTCGCCTGGACTCATCAAACTGCACATTTCGTGAAATAACTACGCGATTCAGTTCGTCATCCCATACCTTATAGGCCTTCGTTCCGGCTGGGTATCCAAGAAACATTCCTTTCACTGCACGTTCATCAAGTTTCTGCACCTCATGGGCATGCAGTTTGTACCAGCATTGGCAGCCAAATACCCTCAAGTGAGACACATCTGGTTTATCCTTCATCCACAAGTGATGAGGCGTAATGGAACTTCCCAAGGCTCTGGTTGTTACACGATTCCGCACATACACGGCATTGTCTAGGCTTCAGCCCAAAATGACTTTGGAACCTGCATGTGGGACAGCATAGACCGAACCAGATCTATCAATGTACGGTTGAACCGTTCTGCGACGCCATTTTGTTCAGGCGTGTAAGCGGCGGTCGTTTGATGAACCGTTCCTTGTGAGGATAAGAAGGATTGGAACTGCGAGGAAAGATACTCCCCTCCACGATCTGAACGAAACACTTTCACTCGCTGACCGGTATGCGTAAGGGCATAATTGGCAAACTTCTTATAGAACTCGAAAGTTTCATCTTTACTTTTCATCGGATAGACAACGCTCCAGTTGGAGTAATCATCGATGAACGTGACAAAGTATCTCGCACCACCTAATGACTGTGTTTGGAGTGGGCCACAGACGTCCGAATGGACTAAGTCTAGCAGCTGCTTTGCCCTACCTCCTGAGCGATGTTTGGGAATTACAGCACGAGTTGCTTTTCCTACCACACAAGCATCGCATTTCACGGAATCACAGTCAGAAGATGAGCCAGTATCTTTGGTATCATTTGAAGAAGAAAGATGAAGTCCACTTACCACGTTCTTGCGAGACATAGACAAGATTCCTTGAGTATGAACGTGAGCAAGTCTTTCGTGCCACGTCTTCAAGGAGGCTTTGTGAGCCGAATGAGTCATATCACACGTATCAAGCACGTAGAGCTCTCCTTTACTTGTCGCGGTTGCCACAGTACAGTCATTTTTCTTTACAGTACACTTGTCACGAACAAACTGAACATCAAGTCCATTGTCGACCATCTGGCGTACTGAAATTAGAGAAAAGGCAAAACTGGGAACGTGTAGCACATTGCTGAGCTTACAAGATTTTTCAATGCCGTTCACTGATAGCATCAAATGAATGCTCCCGACTCCAGCCACAATCGCACAAGCCTTGGTTCCCATCTCAACGCGGCTGTTCGAGACCTCACGGTAGTCTGTAAAGAGGCTTTTGTCAAACGTCATGTGCGCGGAGCACCCGGAATCTATAAGCCATGTGTTAGAGGTTATTTTAACGTTAGACTTATCCGCTTTGTTCACCAGACAAATATACTCCACCTCATTCACTTCCGAGCCATCCTTTTCTTGAGCGATCATTGCCGTTGGCTTCTGTAATTGCCTCCGCTGAAATCGTTCGGGTGGAGAAGGTCGCTTTCCATTAACATCCTTTCCCCAGCAACGGGAGGCGGTGTGTCCGGTGTGACCACAATTAGTGCACGTCAAGGAAGACTGGCGCCTTCCTTCAAAAACATTGCCAATAAGGGCGGCACTTGAAGTCATCTGTCGCCTGGACGACTTCATTGAAGCTCGTTGTTCCTCTTGAAGTAGACGACTTTTGACATACTCCACTCCAAAGGAGTTGTCTTCAGATCCAAGAGCGTCCAGAGCAACAATGAGGCTGTGAAAACGCGGTGGAAGGCCGTTAAGCACTGCCATAGCCATCTCTTTGTCATCGATAACGACCCCCATGGACTTCAAACGAGCCGCCAGGTGTCTCACACGTCCGATATACGGAAGCACCTTCTCATTTTCTAGCATACTGACAGTGTAAAACTCTCTACGAGCAGCCAACTTGTTCAGCAGCGTATGTCGCTCAAACACCTCTAGAATAGCATCCCACATACCCTTGGCAGTAACAGCATCTCTTACATGGTCCAAATGGTCATCAGAAAGAGACAGCCCTATGATTGCTCTGGCTTTTCGATCTCCCTGCTTCCATGTCCTGTACGTTGAAGAATTTTCATCAGCAGGGACGGTATCATCTGTTATGTACTGTTCTACATCTCGCAGTGCCAAAAGTAGCTGTATTTTCTGCTTCCACACATAAAAATTCGTATCCGTCAGCTTCTCTATCTTCATTGACCCTCCTCCTTGATCTTCTCCGCTACTCATTGCAAATAGATTAGAGGTGCTTGTGTTCTGTTCGAAGATCCCAAACCGGGGACCGATAGTCCCTTGCAATGGCAAGCCCACCTCTATAAGAACACAGCACACGAAACTCTAAGCTAAATGCAAAGGCCGAGCACTCGCTTTTAACCAAAGTATAGGATCCCTTTTACTGCTGAGACAAAAATACTTTCAAGTGATCTTTCCCGTTCTCGTGGCGTTTCAGAACTTCGTGGGAGTCGAACACTCTATCACAAACAGTACACCTAGGGGTCTCCTTTTTGTTGGCTACTCTAGTATTATGACCCTTAGAATGTACGTGATCGTAGAATGTCTTAGCACTATTGCAGCTAATCTGGCAGGTCTTGCAGTACCTCTTGTGCCTCGGCGGAACTCGCTTCTTCGCCTTCAGCTCCCTCTTCGCGACTCGATCGGCAAGCGCTTTGGCTTTCTTGGCCGAGAGTCGTTGAATTTTTCTAATCGGCTTCTGTGGAGGTACTGACCTGCGGGGGATCCTATATCCTTCCTGGGCGGCAGGAAGGGCGAGCGTCGGCGGCGGTGGTGTTGTCGGTTCAATAACCTCGATCCTCTCCACACTTGACCTCCTCCCTGACGGTAAACCTCTGACCGATGGAGCCCTGGGCACTCGCGGCACCAGGGCTAATTCCGAGTCTAGCACAACCCCGCAGAAGCAGGCACAGATAGTGGAAGTGATCGTCAGTAACAGCTTTATGGAATTACAAGTCTTTAGACCAACCAAAAGGTGCAAAGAGAATCACTTCGATGTGCAAAGAAATGGAATTATTCAAATAACTTACCAGGAACGTGAGACATATTCAACAGGCTGAGACAAACAAAGCGAAACAGGACAACGACACAGGGCGACTTACGGGAATCAAAGAGAGAGATAGCGTTGAACTGGGCCCATAACCTGAAGATGAGTTGCGATGGGGAAGGCTGGTGGGAGAGAGGATGAAGCTGCGGGCTTGGCTACCCAGAATTTACTCGGTACTCTAAAATTCTGACCTTAAGTACAACCTGCAACTACTCTCTAACTCACTGCGTCCATTAACAAAAACATAGAAACTGAACCATTTGGACAGATTGAAACATATTGGCCCAGTAATAACGTTCAATTGGGCATTTTTAGAACTGCTTCCAAAGTTGTCAAATTCGTGTAAGACAGTTTGGCCCAATACACACATCAATACAGCACCTTATTTTGTAAACTCATCCGAATCGAATTCTTTTGTGCCAAAATAACGGACTCAACCCGTCATACGTATTATGGAATCACACAACTGATTTTGGATGCAGCCGGCAAACCGTAATCATAATCAGAAACCTCATACGTGTTATAGAATCACATAGCTGATTTTGGATGCAGCGGGCAAACCTTAATCATAATCAGAAACCTCATACGTATTATGGAATCACACAACTGATTTTGGATGCAGCCGGATAACCCATAATCATAATTAAAGTATTATGGAATCACACAACTGATTTTGGATGCAGCCGGATAACCATAATCATAATTAAAACCTCATACGTATTATAGAATCAAAAACTGATTTTGGATGCAGCGGCAAACCGTAATCATAATCAGAAACCTCATATGTATTATGGAATCACACAACTGATTTTGGATGCAGCCGCAAACCGTAATCATAATCAGAAACCTCATACGTGTTATAGAATCACATAGCTGATTTGTATGCAGCGGGCAAACACATTTTGGATGCAGCCGGACTAACCATAATCATAACTTGAAACCTCATACGTATTATAGAATCACAAAACTGATTTTGGATGCAGCCGGCGGATACAGCAGGCATTCTACTGTACCTGGAGAGACCGGAGCGGTGTAGCCATGATAGTATTTTCATAACCAACTCCCACTGTACGAACTCAAGTGCAGTGAGAAGTACAGTACGAGGTACAGTAAGAAACACAGTACGAGGTACAGTACGAAACTTGACACCAGTACAGTATGTGTACACCACTGCACCAAAGGTTTCTACTCTTGCTGTACCACGTGTACATCACATACACAACTGCCACCACGTACAAGTGTACATACCTACCTCGACATACCTCTTATACAGTATACTCCTCACCCACTTACAGTGCCCTACCCTATGTAAAATGACCCCATAAACACCATTCTGCCCTCTAAAATAGCTCAAAGTCAACCCTTACACCTCTACAGCCATTACACGTGTACATCACCAGCCAATAGAATTGCAGCATTTGACCTATCAGCCAATAGGATTAAAGCAGGCAATTCTTAGCCTAGGCATTGTGGGCCAAGTTCCACTTGTCAACAATTATGCAAAATTTGCATTTATCGTCGACCCCTCGAAAATGGCTTTTCATCCCCGGCAACTTTGTTTTTCGGGTAAATTTGGCATATATTATCCTTCAGAACCACATGTGTCCACGTGTAAAGATATACAGCTTCCCAACCTCCGTGCGAGACGTCTAGTCAAGGCGATGGGCGTGTGATCGTGTCACAAAATCACCAACAACATCCCTGAGGCAAGGCGTGTTTCGACTTTGACATGCACCAACTGTGGTCACAATGGACACTCCGCTGCCGCTGCTGGGGAAAGGACATCAACGGAAGGCGACCACCGCCACCTGACCGGTTTCTACGTAGAAAGTCACAGAAGCCTACTGCGATGATTGCTCAAGAGCAAGAAGATCTGGAAATTAATGAAGTCGAGTACATATGTCTGATGAACAAGGTAGATAACTTTGGTATCAACATGACGTCAAACACTTGGCTTATCGACTCTGGATGCTCCGCGCAGATGACATTTGACAAGAGACTGTTCTCCGACTACAGGAAGGTCTCAAACAGCCGCGTAGAAATGGGAACAAAAGCGTGTGCAGTAGTAGCTAGAGTCGGGACCGTCCTCATTACGCTTGTAGTGAACGGAGTTCAAAAGTCATGCAAGCTCACCAATGTGCTGCACGTTCCAAGCTTTGCTTTTTCCCTAATTTATGTACGTAAGATGGTCGATAATGGATTGGACGTTGAGTTCGTTCGTGACAAGTGCACTGTGAAGAGGAGTGACTGCATCGTGGCTACTGCCACAAGTCGAGGTGAGCTGTATGTGCTTGACACATATAACGAGGTTCATTCGGCGCACAAAGCCTCTTTGAAGACATGGCATGAAAGATTGGCCCACGTTCACACTCAAGGAATATTGTCCATGGCTCGTAAGAACGTGGTAAGTGGACTTCATATCTCCTCTTCGGATATAACAAGAGACGCTAGCTCATCTTCTGACTGTGAATCTGTGACATGTGATGCGTGTGTGCTAGGAAAAGCAACTCGTGCTGTGATTCCTAAACAGCGCTCTGGATGCAGGGCCAAACATTTGCTGGACTTGGTCCATTCGGACGTGTGCGGCCCACTCCAAGTACAGTCAGTAGGCGGTGCTAGATACTTTGTCACTTTTATCGATGACCACTCAAACTGGAGTGTTGTCTATCCGATGAAGAGTAAAGATGAAACGTTCCATTTTTATCAGAAGTTTGCCCTGTATGCCTTCACACACACTGGTCAACGCGTGAAAGCGCTTCGATCTGATCGTGGTGGAGAGTATCTTTCTCCAGAGTTCCAATCCTTTCTATCGTCACAAGGAACTGTTCATCAAACGACCGCTGCATAACACCTGAACAGAATGGTGTGGCAGAACGGCTCAATTGTACCCTGATTGATCTCGTCAGGTCTATGCTGTCCCATATGAAGGTTCCGAAAGCTTTCCGGGCTGAAGCTCTTGATAACGCAGTTTACGTTCGCAATCGTGTCACGACAAGAGCTTTGGGTGGTCTCGTTACTCCATTTCACCTATGGATGAAGAAAAGGCCCGATGTATCTCACCTACGTGTGTTTGGATGTCAATGCTGGTACAAGGTGCCTGGTAATGAGGTGCGTAAACTTGACGACCGCGCAACAACGGGAATGTTTGTTGGGTATCCGCCGGGAACTAAGGCCTACAAAATTTGGGATGACAATCTACATCGCATTGTTATTTCCAGGGATGTGCTGTTCGATGAGTCGAGACCAGGGGCTTGCTCTTACGATGAACATTTTTCCGATGATAATGACGTGGACGTTGACCCAGAGGAGGCGACCAATACTGACGAAATTGAGTCTGAAACATCTAATGGTGATAATGACCATGGCATTGAAGCAGAGTCACCGGCGGAGGTTGAGAATGTTGGTGATTTTGTGGGACGATCACACGCCCATCGCCTTGACTAGACGTCTCGCACGGAGGTTGGGAAGCTGTATATCTGTACACGTGGACACATGTGGTTCTGAAGGAAAATATATGCCAAATTTACCCGAAAAACAAAGTTGCCGGGGACGAAAAGCCATTTTCGAGGGGTCCACGATAAATGCAAATTTTGCATAATTGTTGACAAGTGGAACTTGGCCCATAATGCCTAGGCTAAGAATTGCCTGCTTTAATCCTATTGGCTGATAGGTCAAATGCTGCAATTCTATTGGCTGGTGATGTACACGTGTAATGGCTGTAGAGGTGTAAGGGTTGACTTTGAGCTATTTTAGAGGGCAGAATGGTGTTTATGGGGTCATTTACATAGGGTAGGGCACTGTAAGTGGGTGAGGAGTATACTGTATAAGAGGTATGTCGAGGTAGGGTATGTACACTTGTACGTGGTGGCAGTTGTGTATGTGATGTACACGTGGTACAGCAGAGAGTAGAAACCTTTGGTGCAGTGGTGTACACATACTGTACTGGTGTCAAGTTTCGTACTGTACCTCGTACTGTGTTTCTTACTGTACCTCGTACTGTACTTCTCACTGCACTTGAGTTCGTACAGTGGGAGTTGGTTATGAAAATACTATCATAGCTACACCGCTCCGGTCTCTCCAGGTACAGTAGAATGCCTGCTGTATCCGCCGGCTGCATCCAAAATCAGTTTTGTGATTCTATAATACGTATGAGGTTTCAAGTTATGATTATGGTTAGTCCGGCTGCATCCAAAATGTGTTTGCCCGCTGCATACAAAATCAGCTATGTGATTCTATAACACGTATGAGGTTTCTGATTATGATTACGGTTTGCTGGCTGCATCCAAAATCAGTTGTGTGATTCCATAATACATATGAGGTTTCTGATTATGATTACGGTTTGCCCGCTGCATCCAAAATCGGTTTTTTGATTCTATAATACGTATGAGGTTTTTAATTATGATTATGGGTTATCCGGCTGCATCCAAAATCAGTTGTGTGATTCCATAATACTTTAATTATGATTATGGTTATCCGGCTGCATCCAAAATCAGTTGTGTGATTCCATAATACTTATGAGGTTTCTGATTATGATTAAGGGTTGCCCGCTGCATCCAAAATCAGCTATGTGATTCTATACACGTATGAGGTTTCTGATTATGATTACGGTTTGCCGGCTGCATCCAAAATCAGTTGTGTGATTCCATAATACGTATGACGGGTTGAGTCCGTTATTTTGGCACAAAAGAATTCGATTCGGATGAGTTTACAAAATAAGGTGCTGTATTGATGTGTGTATTGGGCCAAACTGTCTTACACGAATTTGACAACTTTGGAAGCAGTTCTAAAAATGCCCAATTGAACGTTATTACTGGGCCAATCTGTTTCAATCTGTCCAAATGGTTCAGTTTCTATGTTTTTGTTAATGAACGCAGTGAGTTAGAGAGTAGTTGCAGGTTGTACTTAAGGTGAATTTTAGAGTACCGAGTAAATTCTGGGTAGCCAAGCCCGCAGCTTCATCCTCTCTCCACCAGCCTTCCCCATCGCAACTCATCTTCAGGTTATGGCCCAGTTCAACGCTATCTATCTCTTTGATTCCCGTAAGTCCCCTGTGCGTTGTCCTGTCTCGCTTTGTTTGTCTCAGCCTGTTGAATATGTCTCACGTTCCTGGTAAGTTATTTGAATAATTCCATTTCTTTGCACATCGAAGTGATTCTCTTTGCACCTTTTGGTTGGTCTAAAGACTTGTAATTCCATAAAGCTGTTACTGACGATCACTTCCACTATCTGTGCCTGCTTGTGCGGGTTGTGCTAGACTCGGAATTAGCCCTGGTGCCGCGAGTGCCCAGGGCTCCATCGGTCAGAGGTTTACCGTCAGGGAGGAGGTCAAGTGTGGAGAGGATCGAGTTATTGAACCGACAACACCACCGCCGCCGACGCTCGCCCTTCCTGCCGCCCAGGAAGGATACAGGATCCCCCGCAGGTCAGTACCTCCACAGAAGCCGATTAGAAAAATTCAACGACTCTCGGCCAAGAAAGCCAAATCGCTTGCCGATCGAATCGCGAAGAGGGAGCTGAAGGCGAAGAAGCGAGTTCCGCCGAGGCACAAGAGGTACTGCAAGACCTGCCAGATTAGCTGCAATAGTGCTAAGACATTCTACGATCACGTACATTCTAAGGGTCATAATACTAGAGTAGCCAACAAAAAGGAGACCCCTAGGTGTACTGTTTGTCATAGAGTGTTCGACTCCCACGAAGTTCTGAAACGCCACGAGAACGGGAAAGATCACTTGAAAGTATTTTTGTCTCAGCAGTAAAAGGGATCCTATACTTTGGTTAAAAGCGAGTGCTCGGCCTTTGCATTTAGCTTAGAGTTTCGTGTGCTGTGTTCTTATAGAGGTGGGCTTGCCATTGCAAGGGACTATCGGTCCCCGGTTTGGGATCTTCGAACAGAACACAAGCACCTCTAATCTATTTGCAATGAGTAGCGGAGAAGATCAAGGAGGAGGACCTATGAAGATCGAAAGCTGACGGATACGAATTTTATGTGTGGAAGCAGAAAATACAGCTACTTTTGGCACTGCGAGATGTAGAACAGTACATAACAGATGATACCGTCCCTGCTGATGAAAATTCTTCAACGTACAGGACATGGAAGCAGGAGATCGAAAAGCCAGAGCAATCATAGGGCTGTCTCTTTCTGATGACCATTTGGACCATGTAAGAGATGCTGTTACTGCCAAGGGTATGTGGGATGCTATTCTAGAGGTGTTTGAGCGACATACGCTGCTGAACAAGTTGGCTGCTCGTAGAGAGTTTTACACTGTCAGTATGCTAGAAAATGAGAAGGTGCTTCCGTATATCGGACGTGTGAGACACCTGGCGGCTCGTTTGAAGTCCATGGGGGTCGTTATCGATGACAAAGAGATGGCTATGGCAGTGCTTAACGGCCTTCCACCGCGTTTTCACAGCCTCATTGTTGCTCTGGACGCTCTTGGATCTGAAGACAACTCCTTTGGAGTGGAGTATGTCAAAAGTCGTCTACTTCAAGAGGAACAACGAGCTTCAATGAAGTCGTCCAGGCGACAGATGACTTCAAGTGCCGCCCTTATTGGCAATGTTTTTGAAGGAAGGCGCCAGTCTTCCTTGACGTGCACTAATTGTGGTCACACCGGACACACCGCCTCCCGTTGCTGGGGAAAGGATGTTAATGGAAAGCGACCTTCTCCACCCGAACGATTTCAGCGGAGGCAATTACAGAAGCCAACGGCAATGATCGCTCAAGAAAAGGATGGCTCGGAAGTGAATGAGGTGGAGTATATTTGTCTGGTGAACAAAGCGGATAAGTCTAACGTTAAAATAACCTCTAAACATGGCTTATAGATTCCGGGTGCTCCGCGCACATGACGTTTGACAAAAGCCTCTTTACAGACTACCGTGAGGTCTCGAACAGCCGCGTTGAGATGGGAACCAAGGCTTGTGCGATTGTGGCTGGAGTCGGGAGCATTCATTTGATGCTATCAGTGAACGGCATTGAAAAATCTTGTAAGCTCAGCAATGTGCTACACGTTCCCAGTTTTGCCTTTTCTCTAATTTCAGTACGCCAGATGGTCGACAATGGACTTGATGTTCAGTTTGTTCGTGACAAGTGTACTGTAAAGAAAAATGACTGTACTGTGGCAACCGCGACAAGTAAAGGAGAGCTCTACGTGCTTGATACGTGTGATATGACTCATTCGGCTCACAAAGCCTCCTTGAAGACGTGGCACGAAAGACTTGCTCACGTTCATACTCAAGGAATCTTGTCTATGTCTCGCAAGAACGTGGTAAGTGGACTTCATCTTTCTTCTTCCAAATGATACCAAAGATACTGGCTCATCTTCTGACTGTGATTCCGTGAAATGCGATGCTTGTGTGGTAGGAAAAGCAACTCGTGCTGTAATTCCCAAACATCGCTCAGGAGGTAGGGCAAAGCAGCTGCTAGACTTAGTCCATTCGGACGTCTGTGGCCCACTCCAAACACAGTCATTAGGTGGTGCGAGATACTTTGTCACGTTCATCGATGATTACTCCAACTGGAGCGTTTCTATCCGATGAAAAGTAAAGATGAAACTTTCGAGTTCTATAAGAAGTTTGCCAATTATGCCCTTACGCATACCGGTCAGCGAGTGAAAGTGTTTCGTTCAGATCGTGGAGGGGAGTATCTTTCCTCGCAGTTCCAATCCTTCTTATCCTCACAAGGAACGGTTCATCAAACGACCGCCGCTTACACGCCTGAACAAAATGGCGTCGCAGAACGGTTCAACCGTACATTAATAGATCTGGTTCGGTCTATGCTGTCCCACATGCAGGTTCCAAAGTCATTTTGGGCTGAAGCTCTAGACAATGCCGTGTATGTGCGGAATCGTGTAACAACCAGAGCCTTGGGAAGTTCCATTACGCCTCATCACTTGTGGATGAAGGATAAACCAGATGTGTCTCACTTGAGGGTATTTGGCTGCCAATGCTGGTACAAACTGCATGCCCATGAGGTGCAGAAACTTGATGAACGTGCAGTGAAAGGAATGTTTCTTGGATACCCAGCCGGAACGAAGGCCTATAAGGTATGGGATGACGAAATGAATCGCGTAGTTATTTCACGAAATGTGCAGTTTGATGAGTCCAGGCGAGGGCCTTGTTCGGTTGACGACAATATATCGCATCAAAATGACGAAAATTTTGAGCCAGAGGATGTGAGCGTTGCTGACGAAACTGACCCCGATACTTTAATGGCAAATATCGGTGTAAATGGCAACTCTGATGTTGTTGATTTGGCAAGACGATCACATGACCCCACATCGGTGCCAAATCTCATTAAAGGCATGAGGCATGTTCCACGTCTACACATGCACACGTGTTGAATGAAGGGTGGCCCTAAGGCATTCCGGAAGAAATCCAAAGTTCCCAGGGACGAAAGTACGATTTGAGAGATCAGCGATTTAGAGGGAAAAATGTTGTTTATGGGGTGATTTTACGTAGGGTAGGGTACTATAAGTCGATGATGACTGTACTGTATGAGAGATATGCTGAGGAAAGCTATGTACACGTGTACATGGTGGCAGTTGTGTATGTGATGTACACGTGGTACAGCTAAGAGTAGAAACCTTTTTTTGCAGTGTTGTCC
Organism: Kappaphycus alvarezii; assembly: GCA_002205965.3. NCBI lineage: Eukaryota > Rhodophyta > Florideophyceae > Gigartinales > Solieriaceae > Kappaphycus > Kappaphycus alvarezii. The sequence goes on along the minus strand of NADL03000812.1, from coordinate 3,472 downwards.
ACGTACTGTACTAGTGCCAAATGAGGAACTGTACTTCGCACTGTACATCGTAATATACCAAGTACTGTACTCCTTACTATACCTGAGTTTGTACAGTAGGAATCAATTATGGCAATACTGTCATGACTGCTAGAAAGAGGCATTTGATTTTATATTATGTATGAGGATTCTAGTTATGATTACGGGTTTTATCCAGCTGCATCCAAAAATCGGTTATGTGATTTCATCATATGTATGAGGTTTCTAGTTATGATATTGGTTTGTACAACTGCATCCAAAAATCAGTTATGTGATTCCATCATACGTATGTGGTTTCTAGTTATGATACTGATTTGTACATCTGCATCCAAAAATCGGCTATGTGATTCCATCATACGTATGTGGTTTGTAGTTATGATATTGGTTTGTACAACTGCATCCAAGAATCAGTTATGTGATTCCATCATACGTATGTGGTTTGTAGTTATGATATTGGTTTGTACAACTGCATCCAAAATCAGTTATGTGATTCCATCATATGTATGAGGTTCGTAATTATGATGAAGATTGGACCGACTGCATCCAACATCCGTTATGTGATTCTATTATACGTATGACGGATTGAGTCCGTTATTTGGCACAAGGGAATTCGGTTCCGGTAAGTCTGCAAAATAAGGTACTGTATTGATGTGTGTATTGGGCCAGGGTATTTACACAAATTTGTCAACTTGGAAGCAGTTCCAAATTTGCCCCTAATGACTGTTTTCACCTGGCCAAGATCTTGAAATCCGCTCAAATGGCTCAGATTGTGGGATTCTGTTAGTGGACGCAGTGAGTTAGAAAGTAGTTGTAGGTTGTACTTAAGGCCAGGATTTTAGAGTTCCGAGTAAATTCTGGGCAGCAAAGCCCGCAACTTCATCCGTCCAGCAAAGTCCTTCACCTCTCCGATTTCCATTAGGTTATGGGCCCAGTTCAACGCCGTCTCTTTCTCTGAACCCCGTAAGTCGCCGTGTGTTGCTGCATTGTTTTTTTGTCTATCTCAGTCTCTTGATTATGTCTACTCGTTCCGGTAAGCTATTTGAATAATTCTATTTCTTTGCACATCGAAGTGATTCTCTTTGCACCTTTTGGTTGGTCTAAAGACTCATAACCCCAAAAGCTGTTACTGACGATCACTTCCACTTTTGTGCCTGCTTTTGCGGGGTTGTGCTAGACTCGGAATTAGCCCTGGTGCCCCGAGTGCCCAGGGCTGCGACAGTTAAGACTTTGCCATCTGTGGGGAGGACAGTTGTGGAATCGATCGAAGTACTCGAACCAGAAGGAGCGCCGCCGAAGACGCTCGCGCTTCCTTCGTCTAGGGATAGGTATAGGATCCCTCGTAAGTCAGTACCTCTGGATAAGCCAATAAAGAAAGTTCAACGCCTCTCGGCAAAGAAAGCTAAAGCCCTCGCCGATCGAGTTGCCAAGAAGGAACTAAAGGCTAAACGAAGAGTTCCACCGAGGAACAAGAGGTACTGCAAGCTCTGTGATATTAGCTGCAATAGCGCACAGACATTCTACGATCACATCAATTCTAAGGGTCATAGGACTAGAGAGAAAAACAAGAAAAAGACCCCTAGGTGTATTGCTTGTGATAGAGTGTTTCGATTCCCACGAGGTTCTCAAGCGTCACGAGAACGGGAAGGAACTCTTGAAAGTAGTTTTGTCCCAGAGAAATTAAAGAGACCATTTGTTTGTTTGAAGCGACGTCTTTGGCCTTTGCTTTAGTCTAGAGTTTCGTGTGCTGTGTTCTTATAGAGGTGGGCTTGCCACTACAAGGGACTATCGGTCCCCGGCTTGGGATCTTCGAACAGAACATTAGCACCTCTAGAATATTGCAATAAGTAGCGGAGAAGATCAAGGAGGAGGATCGATGAAGATCGAAAGCTCACGGATACCGATTTCTACCTGTGGAAACAGAAGATTCAGCTCCTGTTGGCCTTCGCGATGTGGAACAGTACATTACTGATGGCACCGTTCCTGAAGATGAACAATCTTCCACTTACAAGGCATGGAAGCAAGGGATCGAAAGGCCCGGGCCATCATCGGCCTGTCGCTGTCCGATGATCACTTGGATCATGTGAGAGATGCTGTCACAGCCAAAGAAATGTGGGACGCCATCTTGGAAGTTTTTGAGCGCCACACATTACTAAATAAGCTGGCGGCCCGGAGAGACTTCTACACGGTCACCATGCTAGACAATGAGAAAGTTTTGCCGTACATAGGACGTGTGCGACACCTAGCAGCTCGCTTAGAGTCAATGGGAGTCATCATTGATGACAAGGAAATGGCTATGGCAGTTCTCAATGGTCTTCCGCAGAGGTTTCAAAATCTAATTGTAGCGCTGGACGCTCTTGGATCCGAAGATAACACGTTCGGAGTAGAATATGTAAAAAGTCGCCTGCTCCAAGAGGAGCAACGTGCATCGATGAAGCTTACTAGAAGGCAGAATCCGCCAAGTTCTGCTCTTATTGGGCACATCCCTGAGGCAAGGCGTGTTTCGACTTTGACATGCACCAACTGTGGTCACAATGGACACTCCGCTGCCCGCTGCTGGGAAAGGACATCAACGGAAGGCGACCACCGCCACCTGACCGGTTCCTACGTAGACAGTCACAGAAGCCTACTGCGATGATTGCTCAAGAGAAAGAAGATCTGGAAATTAATGAAGTCGAGTACATGTGTCTGATGAACAAGGTAGATAACTGTGGTATCAAACATAACGTCAAACACTTGGCTTATCGACTCTGGATGCTCCGCGCACATGACATGTGACAAGAGACTGTTCTCCGACTACAGGGAGGTCTCAAACAGCCGCGTAGAAATGGGAACAAAAGCGTGTGCAGTAGTAGCTGGAGTCGGGACCGTCCCCATTACGCTTTAGTGAACGGAGTTCAAAAGTCAGCAAGCTCACCAATGTGCTGCACGTTCCAAGCTTTGCTTTTTCCCTAATTTCTGTACGTAAGATGGTCGATAATGGATTGACGTTGAGTTCGTTCGTGACAAGTGCACTGTGAAGAGGAGTGACTGCATTGTGCTACTGCACAAGTCGAGGAGAGCTGTATGTGCTTGACACATGTAACGAGGTTCATTCGGCGCACAAAGCCTCTTTGAAGACATGGCATGAAAGATTGGCCCACGTTCACACTCAAGGAATATTGTCCATGGCTCGTAAGAACGTGGTAAGTGGACTTCATATCTCCTCTTCAGATATAACAAGAGACGCTAGCTCATCTTCTGACTGTGAATCTGTGACATGTGATGCGTGTGTGTAGGAAAAGCAACTCGTGCTGTGATTCCTAAACAGCGCTCTGGAGCAGGGCCAAACATTTGCTAGACTTGGTCCATTCGGACGTCTGCGGCCCACTCCAAGTACAGTCAGTAGGTGGTGCTAGATACTTTGTCACTTTTATCGATGACCACTCAAACTGGAGTGTTGTCTATCCGATGAAGA